>JAQBSW010011136.1:0-21320 GCA_029291075.1 Eudiplozoon nipponicum | reverse complement strand
GTTATCACCACCCGCGCAACCAATGTTCGTTTAATTATATAAATGTTCATTTTAATACCACTTCGATATGTAGTGTGGTTTCTGTTCAGTAATGACAGTTTGGGGATGGTTAGTTGGAACTTGGGGTCTAAATGGATGCCATATGGGCTCCACCTAAAAGAAAAATAGACTAACCAAGTTACATCAGTTAGTATATAACTGAAAATTGTGTGCAGTGTAGTGTGCGACAGGATGGCTCAGTGGTAGAGCACCAGATTCCGAAGCAGACGTGCCCAGGTTCGAGTCCTGTCCGCGGCAAATTCTGGCCAGTACATGATGAGTTCCCAATAAGGACGAAACCGGGCTACTGGATGAATTGCCTTTTCTACACTATACAATTCTTAGTTTATACTGGAATATGTAAGTAATTAATGGGTGAGGTGTTTATATCAAGACTGCAACCTTGATTATAATAATAATGTGCAAATAGTAAGCACAATACGTGTGTATACATGAGATCAATCTATCCATTCATGCAGATTAGCATATATTTCTCTTACTAATTTGGACCTTTTTTTAATAGGCCCACAATACGTAAAACATAATCAAATAATTTTATTAGTTCTCCTCCATTGTGAAACATATTAAAGTACGTCATTCAATTAATTTCGGGCGGAAAATAGATTTTCCATGTCGTTTGACCAGTTAAAGTAAATGGGATTCGTGCTTATCTGAAGTCCACAAACTTGAGTTAAATAAAACTTCAGTACGTTTTAAGTCTTCAGTATTAGAACAGGAACTAGATTAATTGGGTAAATGACATCACACGTGATATGATATATCTGAAATCTGTATCTGCCCTAGGGAAACGTGGTGTAGAGGCATGAAAAATTATCCGAATATGAATAAATTGCACTAATTTGCAAGTAATATAAATGATAGGCAAAATGAACACCTATGCGAGGTAATGATGTTACAATACATCTCTAATACTGGAAGTATAATGTACAGTATGAATTAATTCTCTAATGTATATAGATATACATACAATCTTATGTTTTTGTTTGTTCGTTTAATTTATCTCAATGCGAATGCAAAATCTGGGCTACAGTAGCTTCATTAATCCAATCTTATTGACAGTATGAATGCATAGATGGGCAAACAAACTACATATTCATAGACATAAAATATAGGCATGCAGGGAAGCAATTAAACCAGCACTAGTCCACATCAAATAAACCAACAACATGCTATATTAAATGAGAAAATAACATGCACAGTCATTTCCATGGTATAATATTTCATAATAACCAACACAAGGAATCAGTACGGTTCTTACAAAATTAATAGCCGCGCAACTAATATTGCTATCATTAATAGCAGTAATTTCAACAGACAATTTCAGCCAATAAAAATCTAGCAGAGTTGGCAATATTTTGATTGGACGTTTACAGACACCTACGCCTATTGCAGCCATACATGCTTCATGGCTGGGCAATCAAATGAAACCTGCGTTTCATTGCCAAGCCTTAGATGTCAAGCTTCGCCATTCGCTAGTTAATAGTCTGAACTATGTTCTAAAAGCGATAACTTTTACAACCACGCCAAATCCATGTTAAGCAAAAGTACACTGCTCTCGATCTGTGGTTTTACTGTTAAAATTATAATAAAATTGAGCTAATGTGCGTACTGGAAAGTAATTTACACTCTTGGCAAAAGTAGTCGAACGCAAATAAGTGAATTTATAAACTAAACCTTACGTGTTTTATCCTATTCAGCTCTGGATTTATCGTCTGGTCAGGATTTACACGCTTCGTTTTCACATCATGGTGTCACTTTTTTGTCCACAAAATGAGTTCTTGAATTTTTGTGAAGTATCTTCATTTAAATAGTACTAGCAGGAGAACAAAGAAAATAATCAAGTTGATTTGCGCAGTAAGTAGGATTGCCTGTTTTAAATGCACATTCCTATTTTAAATTGAAAATTTATTTAACATTCATTATTCATTATAATGGCGTAGGAAACTTGTGCTAACTTTACTCGTCACAACACTAGAATTGTTCCATTAAGTCAAGGTTGCGAGCCTGAGATGAAGAACATTCCAAACACATATTGTAGTTAAACTACTGTCAGCCACACACGCTGATTAGCTTCAATCTCATACGGTCATCGTCAGAGTACGGCGGAAAATAGAATAACGAGGATGAGACCGCAATTTATATATAAGGAAAGCAAAATTAGATATGCGGTTCTCACCTCTAGTGGTCTCGCAGATGTACTTTCTAAGTAATGTGGGCTACACAATTTTGATGCAATGACGAACAAAATCATTCTGCAGCTTTCACAATATGTAAATAAGTTATACTAATAATAAACCATTAATTTCGAGGGCGGTGACACCAATTCTTTAGCCAATTTTGTGAGCCTGAGATAGCCACCAATCTCATTGTATATAAACAGTCTCATTGCCTATCAAAATTACCTACAGTCTCACCTTCTGACTGATTACACATGTAAGACATTGTACAGTCTAACGGTCCTAAATTACTTGACCAAATAATTTTTGGCTTAATGCCAATTCCTATTGATTGGGCGCCAGTAAGCACTACATGTGTACATTAGATTATACCATTTTGCGCAACGACGGCTGTTTGCCATAAAGCCGAGCATAGAAATAACGAAACTGTAATCAATGTGAATTTAACCCAGTATTATTTTTAACAGAAACAAAATGTTCGTAAAGATTTGTTATTCTTTTTGAATACACTGAAATTAATCTTTCATTCATTTTCCTTGATTACCATCAGGTCGTGATAAATAACAAATTGATTGTAGGTTCAGAGCAAAAATCTTGAAAAGACGAGCTGCGCCTATCAGCCATAGTGGTTTAAAATTTTGTTTTCTTGACAAGAGTTTTGGCTACTATATTCCTTAAACGATCATTGACTGGACGGTCTGTGTTAACAGTTATATAAATCAAGGTAATGAGTTTGATATAAACAGAAATTGCATTATATACATGTACTAGTGGAATCTAAGCATCATATGTGGGAACAGAACTTCATCCAGTAAACCAGTTGCGTCCATATTGGGAATTCTTCAAGTACTGCCCAGCAAATATTGCTTAGTGGTTTACCGCAGTGTTGTGCAGTGGATAGCCACAGACTCCGATGCAGACGTGCCCAGGCCCGAGCCCTGTCCGCGGCAAATTCTTTACGGTATGTGATGTGTTCCCAATAAGGACAAAACCGGTCTAGGATAGCGTTATACAATGCTTAGTTTATACTGGCAATATATGTACATAATATGACAGGTGCTTGTATTACGATCGAAACATCGATTTAAATAAATTCTACAGTTCTTTTCTGCTACCTTCCATTTAGAGTCAAAAATATATATGTATATTTTTGTCGGTTGTCATAACCTAACGTACGTGAATTTAAGTATTACTCATGCCGCATGTAATAGCAAGTTAATAAACTTTGGCTCAGAATAAGATGCTCTAGTTAGCGTGAACAAAAGATTTTATCTGTAGTTTACTGTCCTTCTTTTCAATATGAATTAAAAATTGATACATTCGAGTTGAGACGTAGTGTCGCCTTGTGTTGATTAGCAGCGAATTTAATGCACTAATGAGTTTCCACAATTTGGTCATTTTGACACAATTCTATGTCTACACAAATTAGCCAGTGTTTGATTATATGGAAAGTAATTACAATTGTTTAAATCAAGCAAGTATCATTAAATAAACACTAATTACAAATTTATTTTACCATATGTATTGCATTGTCAAAATATAATCAATTATGCGATGGCGGTAGGAGCGAATTTATCATTTATAAGAAATAATATTTTGACATCGAAAACAAAAACCGTGATTATTTAATAAGTTGCTTAGCTGTTTTTCAGATCAAGAATATTGTCCAGGTGAAGATGAGCGAGCGTGCCCTTATAACACATGGCAGAATAATGTAGACAAGATTTGAGACTGCGCTAGTCAAGAGGATGAGTTTGGCATTAATTTAAGCGAAGTTCGTAAGATAGATTCCACTTGAGGAGGTAAAGGCGTATATTTAATCAGATGCTACAAATAATGCCTTCGGAGCTAACGAAAGGAAATTATTTTTTAAATAGTAGTTTTTCGTTTTTTTCATATTAAGCATAAAAAGTACCTTCACTCGACCCATTAATGAACAGAAAAGGAAACAGGAATTCTATTGTGCACTGCCTGGCGAAATGATGCTCCAGTTATAAGAAGGCATCGTAACCGGTCTCTTTCTTTATAGTTTTCTCAGGACCTCTCATGAAGAATTGCTATTATGGATATCTGCCGGCGGAATCAAATCAGCATCATAATAATTCACTTTGACTAAAGTTTCAACGTTGTGCACAAGTTAGCTACGAAGTTTCAAAGCTTGTATAATGACAAATGTATGTAAATAACGGGACAGGTTTTTATATCAAGATTGCAAACTTGATTTAATTAAATGTAGTCACCGCTCACACAACCAATGTTCAATTCAATTCCACGTCCCCAGATTCGCGGTATCTGTTCTATAATAATAGATTGCGGGTGGTTAGTTGGAACTTTAGGTAATCATACGCTATATGGGCTCCACCGTAAGGAAAGGGTAATCAAGAAACATTAGTGAGTATATAACTGAAAATTGTGTGTAGTGTGCGGCAATATGGCTCAGTTGTTAGAGTAACAGATTCCTAAGCAGACGTTCTCAGGTTCGAGCTCTGTCCGTATCCAATTTTGGACAGTACGTAGTGAGTTCCTAATAAAGACAAAACCAGCCTACTGGATGAATTGCCTGTTCCATATTATAAAATGCGTATTTCATAATGTCAAATGTATGTACGTAATGGGTCAGTTGTTTATATAAAGATTGAAGCTTCATTCATTGCATTATTATTTTTAACTCGATAGAAATTCCATAAATGAAAAATTATGAATCTATAAGTGGGGTTTCCGTTGTTTGTCTCGTAGGCTTGCTGTCATACAGCCTCTAGCGTTTCATTAATATGTGTTATACAATATAACAATCATTGATTGCGCGAGTAAAACTACAGCCAGACACATATTTTAAAAAATTACTGTTTTAGAAAGGCTAAGGTGACATAAATACACCAGTCGTAAAATCCTTCTAGAATATGTACTTGAGAGTTAGTAAAACAACATGTTTAATTAAATTAAGAATTTACTATAAAGGGAGACCAGAAAATAAAATATGAAGATATTTGCTGAAAGGTAGTTCATATTAATATTGTAGAAATACTTTATATTTAACCTAAAGGTTCATTAACATGTTTTCCACTCTATAAGGAAACTAAGCCATTAAATATTGTGAGACAATAAGTAATAAAGGATGAAATTTATAAATTATCCCAAAATTATTTAAGGGGTTGTTTATTCATGCCTTCTTTCTTCGCGTCTCTGCATTTTCATTATAAATCGACGTCGCGCAGGACATTTATAAACTACTCATCAATTTAATTAAACAATAATTGATTGCCCCGGTGATGGTAACAGTTCTTTAATTCAAATTTGCGAGCTTGAAGTAAACAACAATCCCAATTTATTTAACCAGTCGTCAGGAAACAGCAAAAATACCACCAGTCACACGCACTGACGCGTTTCGACCTTCCATAATCATCATCAGAATACGACGGCAAACTGACAAACTACTCACCAATTTTTCCACAAATTTGAGCGGTATCATATCAGAATTGTTTGATTTCATTAATGAATTTATAGAGTAGGCATGCTTCTCCAGGTTTAGCTTCTATGAGATGACGCTTAAATAGGCTGAAGAATAGAACGAGAAGAAATTCTTTCTGACGAGGGAATTTAGACTAGATTATTACTTGACAGGTGAATATTCAGCAGTTTTATATTTTGTCATTTATCTACTATCTATAACTGCCGATTATTCAGTTTTAAATCACTAAAACATTTAACGAAGCTACGCCAGTATGTGCACCTGATCAGGAACGCGCATTGAATATAACACGGCAAATGAGTCATATATAATTTTAAATATGTGTTTGTGCATCTTCTTATGGTTCTATCAATTAATCTATGAATCAGCACCTCGAACTTTATTTTTTATATACGACAATTTCTAAAACAACTGTGACATCTCACATAGCATTGCGAGCAATTCGCTGGGCCAATATTGAAATGGCTCCGAATTAAATGACTACGGGCTCATTCCTTAAGCAACAGTCTTGAATACTACTGATGATTTACCTAACAAGGGCAAATCCGTCTTTTTTGGTACATCGTTTAATGTAGAAAGTTTTTATTTTGTAATGAAAGTGATATATATATATATATATATATATATATATATATATATATATATATATATATATATATATATATATATATGAATATAGATGTACATATACATTTTAATCACTCAATTTATTAATATTTTTCTATCGTTATCTTGTACATCTGCATTCAATATATTTGCCTACCTGCTTATTGATGGATCAAGTTTAATTTCACAATTTTTAATTGAACAATAACAATCTGTCTACTCTTTCATTGATTCCGTATTGATTTACGCATATGCATTTATTTTGTGCAAATATATATATATATATATATATATATATATATATATATGCATAACTTTTTTATGTGTCTCTGTTCGATTAGTCACCATTACAGTCCTTCATTCATCCCCTAGTTTCACTAATGTGCATTTTCAACTAGACTTACGGCTTACAGGCTGATGTTTAGTTTTAATGTTGTGTGTACGCGCACTTGCGCATATTTTGTGCGTGTGTTTTGAGATAATAAGTTATTAACAGCTTCTCACTGAATTCACAAATGCGTTTAGTCACTGGCAGTTCACTAAAACCGGCTGGACTGTACTTCAACTGTAATTACACATTATTCATCATGGACTGAAGTGTTTCTAGTTTATGTAAAGGGCTTGCCTTGTGAAGTTTCTCTTTCTTCCATGAACGGTACGAGAAATGTTAAAAATTAAATTGTTGTGATAAGAATGCAACTTCTTTCATACATAAATACACACAAAATACATTCACACATAAACACATACACACAAACATACAAATACACATTCATTCATACATACATGCAAATACCTACCTTCATACATACATGTACGTACACAGACATACCAAAGGCATACATATTTTATTTTTAACTCTTCTAGCTGAGAATGAATTTGATTGACAAGGTTGAAAAAATTCTTTCGCGTCGCGTTAGTTTGGTTTTTCGTGTACTTCTTCCATTTTGGCCAGAAATTATTGTCGATTTGTAACTATTAGATTTCGTGGTGAAATTTGTCCCGATTTATCGTGAAGGCGTTATAAGCCTGAAAGTTGACGTTATTGATTTAATGTCTAGTACTTTGTTTGCATGGACTGCGTTGAGACTAACATGGTAGTAATTCAGGTTATATATTTTGTCGGAAATATTTCGGATACCTTTGGCGGTATTCTTCATCGGTCAACATTAAATTATACGTCTTAGAAACAAGCAAATTAATATCAATCCAATTGTATCTGGCCTTTCGCACGGCAGAAAAATCTTGTTGTGCACCGGGTTGTATAAAATGGGATTTGCGTTTTCCTAGATTTCGCAAACTGGGGTTTAGGGAATAGATGCTTTACTTTGACTAGTTTATATTATCAAAAAAGGTGTCCGTTTTTATAGCCCATGTGCATCAAACTTGAAGAAATTTATTCTGACATCTGCGTTTATTAAAAAAATCATTGATTGCGCGGGTGGTGCTAACAACAAAAGCAAAACTACCATTAGTCACATGTACTGACGCATTTAGTTCTTTTATAATCATAAGAGCACGACGGCTATTTTTTCCACAGGTAAGATGCAATGGGATTGGTGCTTTTTTCAAGCTCGCAAACTTGATTTTAATAATTGCTGTCAACCCTCGTGCAATCAATGATTGCCTACTTGTTTAATTTATATAAATGTGGCGAAAGTTGCAACAAGTTCGACTTCATGACTACATAGATATTGTGCAGCCGACATTTCCAGACAAGTAAAGCATATGCGAGGCTACTAGAGGTGAGTGCCTGAACTCCGATTTTCCACAGCGTATATATGGATTGTAGTTGGATCCTCGTTCATTTTTCCATCATGCTCTAATGATTATCATGGAAGATCGAAACGCGCCAGTACGTGTGGCTGACAGTAGTTTTATGCGACTGGTTGGATACAATAGGCTTTGTGGGTATTTGGGGCTCGCAAAAATTATTTGAAGTGTGTTTATTCACAGTTGGCACGATATTATAACAATAAATTTTATATGATTCCCGATAGCTGTATTCATTTTGATTTATTCTATTCAAATTAAAACTCTATTTTCATTCACAAAATGCTTTCACATAGCCCCTTATAGTCCGTATAATAATTATTCTTAATATTTCAGTTATTGCTTTCTTATTTAATTTAGAGTTAAGTTGTGACAAATGTACATTTTAACTGTGATTAAACAAAACACTCAGTGCTTTGTTTAGCTGTGAAACTGCAAATGCACTACACCACGTATTTAATTAATTAATTAATTAAAAAAATAAGTGTAAATTTTTTAAGCATTGATTAAACACAACATTTTGAACTTTGATTAGCGGCACTATTACTTTTAATGGAGGTTGCGATCTTGATATAAACACCTGACCCATTATGTACATACATTTGTCAGTATAAACTAAGTATTGTATAGTGTGGAAAGGTAATTCATCCAGTAGACTGGTTTCATCCTTATTGTGAACTCATCACGTACTGGCCAGAATTTGCCGCTGACAGGGATCAAACCCGAGCACTATTGCACAACCTAGCTATCTAATTACACCATAGCCAATTTAACCTGATCTTTCTTTTACATATAAAGGATAAGACAATTGTCTGCTGGAATGAGGAACCGAATATTTCTCTGTCGAAATAGTGTTCAGTTAGTTGTGCAATCCTCAGTGTAGCACACTTTTATTTATTTTATGGCATAACCATTTGCTGAAGCTGTTCAATCTTTCCTCACCACATTTTCTCCGGATCTACATGATCGATTTGATTTTAGCTCTTTTTGAGTGTCAACAGTTTTGATTATTTATGGTACTTAAATATTGATCTTTTCTCCCGTCGACATGTATATGGAAACAATGAAATTATATTTAGAATGTGAGATCAATCTGAAACGGTTGCCGATACAGTTTCGTCGGTCTTTATGTCATTTTTATCTACTGCTAACACCAAATACTTAAAATCAGTAATATTTTTCCCACTAGGATTTGGCAAACGCGTTGTCTTTTACACTCACGCATAACTGTTTATATTATTCATGGTTAAGCGACAGTACACCACAGCTTATAAATACTGATGTACTGCTGTTTACTATACTGTGTAATGCTTTAATGCTCATTTGATCATAAAATAAGCTACTTTGAGTCAAAATAATGAAGTATAAATTTCCAAATTGTTCTCTGTTGTTTTATTATACTTGAGGGATTTAAAGGACTACTGACTTTTAATAATAGTTACGAAAATAGGCTTAAAATAGGGAACCGCAACTTGTTTAACCTATATTAAGTATTTTTGGGAGACCTAAAGGTACAAATTAAATTAGAAAGGTTCCAGTTGTCGCACAGCGTCATCTGACTGCATTAGAGAATTTAAATCATTCATTACGTACAACTCCGACAGTTATTTTGATCCTTGAAAGCAAGTTAGTGAACTTGATATAAGCACCAGTCCAATTTAATTTAATTAGTCGTGCGAGAGCAAAAGTAATGTCAGTCGCACGTACTTGCGTGACTGATAAATTAAAATAAGACAATTTTAACTGAACTTTTCAAACTTGATTTAAAGAATTGGTACCAAGACGCATGTAATTAATGCGCTTTTAGTTTTACATCTTATACACGTTTGGCGAAAGCTGATGTTCGTGATCGCTTATGAAATTGTGCAGCCGACATTTCCAATCAAGTAAAATTTATGTGAGACTACTGGCATTAAGTGCTGCATACTGGAATTTCCCTGCCTTACACTTTGATGATTGATCCTCATTAGTTTGCTTGCTGTCATGCTCTAATATTGACCGTTGAATTTAACCAATCGTCGAACAAAACTACCGTCAGTCGCACGTACGCTGAGGGATTGTTTGATTGATTGTTGAAGTTCGAAACGACAGTTTCGTTATTTTTTTCAACTGATGACAGTTTTTCTGCGTTGTGCGACTGGTTAGGTACAAAGGTATTGATATTAATATCAAGTTTACCAACTTGATTTAAAGAATTAATGTACGTCTGCGAAATTAATGCCTGTCAATTTATTATGATATATTAAGTTAATCAAATGAATGAATAAAAATATCGAGGTTGCATAATCTTTCTCCACAAATAAATGAGGTGAAATGCGGATTGAAACATTTTTATTTGAACTTTTTGTAAGAATTCTTACCATGCTACGTTCAATTTAAGCTTAGCTGCTATAGCTAGATGTTAAATTGTGCTACGACTTGTCAGTCATCACCTCAAAGTTGTTTCAGAATTGAATTTGCCCAATGACACTTCATTCGTTTTCGATGAAATTTATATATTTGCCTTAATTTTTTCAAGTAAACATTTTGTTTATTTTATTGAATATATTTAATAATCTCGTGTGTTTCTGTGAGAAGTTTGAACACTTGCTACTTCTTTCCAGAGTCCAAATGCATTACAATACTTCCTTATCATAGATTTGTCTATCCTTTTTTGCTTGAAAATGATATACTGTAGTTGAGACCTTTTATCGCCCCTAAGATCAAACAGTAAGCATTACTTTGCATTAGCCTATGAGCTCATATAATCTGTTCGTTCTGATTGGTGTAATATTGTTCTAATTTAATTAGTTCTCATCAAGCAACATCATGGTTAATGAATGCATGCATGTATTTTTGTTCGTTGTTATCCAATATGTCATTGACTTTCCTGCCTTCTATGTATGTGATACCTTTTCCACTCATATATCTGACAAATTAATCAATTCACCGTTTGTTTTTCAATCAATAAACTATTTCAATAAGCAATGGACTTTCACTTTAAAAAATGTCTGTCTGCCAACTTCATGTTGAATTTAAATTAAAAAATAAAACGGAAGCAAATCATTTCCGGTCGGGTGTGTTTCTAAGACTAGTTAGTTATCGCCTAAATGGATTAATGAGTAAGTAGTTTTATTTTTTACAAGAATGTTGTTTGCGTGTGTGTGTATCTCTTTGTCGGTTGGTATATTTAAATTGCATTAAAATACGTGTTTATCTTTTAATTATCGTGCACATTCGTCTAACGTTGATGATTCTGCTACATTGGTCAAATAATCCTTCTACACTAAATCGATTATTTCAATTAAAATAAGTATTCCCCATCCTAAGTTGTAGCTAAACTTCTCTTCAGCTGGATTTCTGCGAGATTATTTAATGAGTAGGCAGTAGGTGTTTCTATCACGTGCACACGTTTTTAAGTGTCTGCATTGTGGGTGTGTACGTAAGTCTGGATAATATTTACCTTTTCTTATCGACTGTTGCTTCATAATGAACAAGATGTTTACACAGGAAATACCACAAATCCACACATAAATAAGACTTAACCAATTGGTCTCTAAATACAACACATGTTTTATCTTCATTCCGCCTCTAAATTATTTATATTACTTATTTAAATTTAGTTGTCAACATGATCGCTTCTGCTTTACAAAAATTATGATTAATTACTCACACGTTTTACACTAATTATTCATTCTATGTACTGGTAAGAGATCTACTGCTCCAGAATCTCTTTTTCCTATCATAAGAAATTGGAGCTGTTTCATTCAAATCTGCTTTGAATTACAGACGTAAAATATACCGGCATGCATGAACTAGTCATAGCTTAGCTAGTAATAAGAGAGATTGTAATTATGTCCAGAGGGATGATTTTTCCTATTTCTTTATGAGATGAAGGCAAGCGCACTTCGCCCTATGTCCAATCTAGTCAAGTTTTATGGGCTAAATATCTGTACAACTTCCTAGTTGTTTGCGTAATGCAACAATTCTTAACAACTGGGCGTTTCCTTTATGTGGAGCTTATGTAGCATCTCTTTCAACCTGAAGTTCGAGCTAAATAAATAAATTAATTAATTTAAAAAAGTATATATTATAAATTTATTTAGATAATTTTGCTTTTTTTCTATTTTTCTCATGGTTATAGGAAAGTAAAACATTAGGTACTAATGTCGTATTTATTGCTGTGCATTATGGTGGTGATGACGATAAACAATGTATATTGATAAATAATGTTTAACAATGGCGTAGCTCATTTCAGTGCTAGTGTATATAAATTCGCATCTTCATATAACATCCACAGATTATCTATATTGAATATGTGTATAAAATCCGCATCCTGCTTCTCTTTTATATGTGAGAGACAGCGTTCCCATTAAATGGAGTGTTAGAATAGATTGGAACTGTTCTGGTTATCAAATCATGTTTCTAAAGTCTCTTTTAAAAAACTGACCGCGTGACTTGGTTAAGATGTTGATTGGACGCTTAACATTTCTTAGCTTTATATAATTAAACGATCATTTGTTGTTTGATTATTTACACAACTCGAGTACAAACGAAATTAAGTTGTAAAAAGTGCTCGTCTTAAGATACCAATATGATCAATAGTTAATGCTCTGTTTCATGCAATAGCTAAATGGTTTTTCTCGAACTTCAATGTTTGCGTAATCTGGTTGAAAGTTATTGGGTTGCTTAATTATTTGGATTTGCAGGTAAAATTTACATTATAGATTTTACAAATTCTATACTAGTTTATTTTAGCATTGAATCTTAGTTAGCAAATGCTCCCATTGGTGACACTAGTAGCATTAAAGATAAGGTGGTATTGAGAAGTAGGTGTTGCGCATCTAGTAACAAATTAGATGAAATATGACCAGAAAGATTTACCAAGGACAGCATGAACGGGACGTATAATCTCGTGCATATGCACTTCGGGCTTACTGGAAACTTATTAATAGGAGCGTGTATTACGTCCTTTGCCCACTATATATTTGCATGAGGAATATGGGAAAGTATGACGGCACAATCTCCTATACGAATAATAAACCTTCAGTAGTGAATCTAACTTCATATAAAGTCTCAGACAATGCGATTTCAAGGCCAACTCACTATATATAATATATATCGAACCTTTAAAATGTACCAACACTATGGTTGCCGAGTTGAAATATGGTATCAATACAATATATTTCACGATATGCTAAATTTCACTAAAATTATAATTACAACTACTTATGAACACCTGCTACTCTAAAAATCCAAACAATCTGGCCTTGAGTATATTTTAGCTCTTCACAAAAAACAATGTAAAATCATTTTACAATTAATTGAATGATATCATGATTACCGATAAATGTGGTAACTGATATCGATCAAGTCCAGAGTGTATCGGTTTTATGGAGTAATATGTATTCATAAATAGTCTAATTATCAATTTCTGGTAAATTTAGTATATTTTGTAATCCATTTCATTGGTATGATGTAACGACTCGTTAACCATTATGTTTTTACCTTTTTTGGTGCGGTATATTTTATATATATTGAATTTGCTTGGAAGTCGCATTGTTGCAGATTTCATATGAGATGAACACCTTCACTGATTGTACACACATTTGTAAACGAGATTGTACCGTCAAATTTTAGAAAATTTCTTCATAAATGACATAGTGGGTATAGGGTGTAATTACGGCTCCTAATGATGAATGATTACCTTCCTTGCGCAGCACTGTCATCTTTGAGTTTTAATACGCAACTTGATGTTGCGAGATAATTGATAGAACTCGTAGGTCGGCAAAATATAATGGTTCCTTTACATTTTCAGGCGTACAGATTGTGTTCATCGTTGATTGTTCGGTTCTTACTTTTCTCGTTACTCTGAAGCCGCCACAATTAGTTTTTCTGAAATTGTTCGTGAAGAAAGAGTATAAAACTATTTTATAATTAATTGATTAATGCATTGATTACCGCTTAATTTGATAACTTATATGGATCAAGAACAGAGTAAATTTATTTGCTGGAAAAACAGGCGTTCAGAACATGTTGTAATTCTCAATTTTGGTGAACTCTACCATCCATTGAAATCCATTGTGTTGGTATCGTGTACCTATATGTCAAGCATCTTGTTGGTGTCAGGTACTGACACAATAGCCATATTTTTGGTACCTTTTACAGACTTGGTATTTATATTATATATGGTAAATTGACTTTGAAGTCGCATTATCGAGGACTTTATATAAAGTTCGCTTCGCTACTGCAGGTTTACACGTTCGTAATGTAGATTGTATTGTCCTATTTTGTAACATTCCTCACCCAAATATGTAGTGGGTAAAGGGCGTAATACCGGCTCCTACTGATGAGTCGCCAGTAAGCACGAAACGAATGTGCATTAGATTATACTTTCCGTTCATGCTGACCTTGGTTTATCCTTCTGGTCACAACTGAACTAATTTGTTACTAGGTTCGCAACACCTAATACACAATACCACCTGTAGTTTCATCAATTGGAACATTTGTTAACTAAGTTGAGATGCACATATAAACCAATATTTATTTTAACAATAATTGATTGCGCGGGTGGTGGTAAAAATGCTTTGAATCAAGTTTGCGAGCTTGAAGTAAACACCAACCCCATTGTATTTAACCAGTCTTTATGTTGTTCAAAGACTGGTTAAATACAATGGGGTTGGTTTTTACTTCAAGCTCGCAAACTTGATTTAAAGCATTATTTATTTTGTAAAATTTATATTCTTAATTTTACCTAAAAAGCAAAATAATTCAGCAATTGAATAATTTCCTATTAGTTTGCGTCAACTTTGAAGTTCGCGAAAAGCTATTTAGCTATTAAATGCAACGGAGTATTGGTCAGTGATAATTTTGGTCTTTTAAACCAAAAAATATTTTAAAATTTGAATTCGCTTGAATATGGGTTGTGTAAATAGTCGAACTGGCCGGATAGATAAATGTGATAAACCAAATTATGTTCTCAACTCAGGTTTCAGGTCAAGCCATATATAAATTTATTTCGTTAGACACGAATATTTTAAATTTTTGATTTAATTTAAACATTCATAAGCTAGTGGATCGTGTTTCATAGGTAAGCCACTTATCTTCATTTTTTGCGTAGTTTCTCATGAGCCATCTTCTGATCACTTCAATTTAAGCAGAGAAGAGATTTTTAATAATATATTCGTTATGAATAGCATGCTTTCCACGTTAATAAAGTTGATCTCAGCCACGAGCACCAATTTAAAATTCAAACAAATCTCACAGACATCTGTTTCGCATCAGAACATGAAAATGTCGATTATCTACCGCGTCTGAATGTACTACTCGAAGACAATGCTTATGGTAAATCACAAGAAGATTTTTTACTAACGAGCCTGGTCTGTACGATATTTAAATCAAAGAATTTATTTTCCATTTAATTATTAATTATCAACGGCTCGCAGCTGCCTTCAAGACTGACAAAAACTGGTTTGATCAAATTTCAATTTTGGCCAGTGCAATTTAGCTAAAATTGTTTTAATATTAGGAGCACACTTGTAGAGAGCCGGAGATGAAAACGATACAAAAATAACATTCATTTCATATGAGGCGTAGTATTTTGCATAAAATTAAGAAATTCGAAGGGATTTTAACTAACTTTTTTAATGTAGCTATTCTATGCATGTTGAATAAAGGTGCGAATTTGCACTTCTCAAAAATAAAATATAAACAGTCGTTAATTTTGATGAGTTCCAAATAAGAACGAAACCGGTCTACTAGATGAATTGCCTTTTCTACACTATACGATTCTTAGTTTATACTGATATATATATAAGTAATTAATGAGTCAGGTGTTTATATCAAAATCGCAACCTTAATTAAAGTATTTGTTATAAACGCCCGCACAACGAATTTTCGTTTAATTTTATAAATGTACAATTTCGATGCCACTTCCCCATGTAGTGTGGTGTCTGTTCAGTAATGACAGATTTGTGATGGTTAATTGGTGTTTTGCGTATAAGTGGATGCCAAATGGTGGTGGTGGTGGTGGTGGTGGTTTGAACCATCTATTTTCTTCACGTATGCGAAAGAAACTCGAAACATCGTTGCGAACTGCTTACGCAAACCGGCCTCTATAATCCATTGTGTCGCTTGCGCCGTTGGTGCCAGTGTCTTTAGATGAACACCATATACTCGTGGTGGTTCGTAACCTTCGCTTAATTCGAACCATAATTTAATGCGATCGAACTTTGGCCCGGGACATTCGATGCAATGATAGAGCTGGAATGTAGTGTTGTATTGGCTTCTAAACTCATTCCATAAAACGAGCAGCAACCTGTCTCTTCCAGCACTAATGTTGTTCATATCTACTGTATGGAACACGTTCTCTTCGGCCTCAAAAAGCATATGCGTTTATTCTGACAAGCAATGGCCTTGACTCATTTTCGGATAAAGTCTAAACCAAACAGGGGTGTCTGGGTACTCACTGCCATAAACGAAATAAGAAAGATAATATCATTTATTAGTAAATTGGTGCACCATTCGCCTGCAGCCACCATCGTCGTGACAGAAACCTGATACAAATTTACTCAGTCAGTTTTATCTTGTTTACCGGTGAAGTGATGGGTAATACCGAATATCAGCTCCAGTATCCAATGGCATACTTACAGGCTGTTATGTATTAGGTGTTACTAGGTTCGCAACACCTAATACATAATTGCATATATATATATATATATATATATATATATATATATATATATATATATATATATATATATTAGTTCTCCGTCACAAACAGTATCTGACTGTTATACATTCACAGGCTGTCTCTTGAAGAATTTAAAAATTTTAACTTTAATAAAATTGCTTATGTATGACAACGTTTGCCAGACTTTTTTACTTAGAAGTTCATTTGATTTTAAGCAGACTGAAAGGTACTCTGCTGATTCTCTTCTGACGACCCATAATTCTGATTACCTAATGTGTTCTTTCTGGACAGCAACCAGTGAGGTAGTGGACCCTGTTTCCCTATAGAAATGAGCATTCTTTTGGTGAACTATACTAAGTTTACTGCCACCAGTTTATGCATTATTTACAACTGACTGCCGTTGTCTTTCCCGAACCCGATGTGTATGCCGCGAAGAAATTTCAGAAGGTATGTTAATTCCGCCAGATATTGTTGCGAGGTTCCTACATCGTGTCAACCCTCGTGTGCCAACGTTGCCGAACATTGTGGAGCCTAGATTCTTTCCTTCAGGACTACAGGCATACACGATAGCGCGACATATACAATGCGGTTCAGCAGCATAAACATGTTTGACTCATGCATTTAACCAGCGGTTAAAGACTCAGTTAGGATAGCCACCGTTTGATGCGTGGCCTAGTTTTTTAAAATTTGAAAAATTCATCCTGAAGTCCGGTATGTAAGTGATCAATGCTCTCTGTTTCAGTTCTGCATACGGTAGGCTTACCAAAAATTCGTATTTGTCTACAACTGCTCGATCCAATAAATCATGGACGGTCAAATGTAGAATAGGTGAATATAACGAGAGATATTACGCTTGAACAGAGGTTTAAAGTTTGCCGAAATACAACTATGGTCTTTCCATGTCTATGTATGCAAGCATAGGCTTAAATTCTAATGAAGGCCGGAAATAAATAGACGATTCTCATGTAAATACTGGCAGAAGTATGTATGCTGCCACCTAGGTGGGGTCGCCAATCTTATGGTCTTCCATATTATTTTGTTCTTTAGTGCGGATTCCCTCATAGATTGCTGTGATTGTTTCGTCCAGCCTTGACTTAATTACCACGTAATAAGGTAATTAAATTTGTCATCTGTGTTGACAACATCCTCACCCATATTTCCAAAGTAACTCCGGAAGCCATTTTACGAAACACACACGCTATATTTGTGATCAATTTTTTATAAGTGGTTACCTGTATTAAGAGCATCCTTTTATTATTACAGATTAAAATAATTATTTACTATTCACTTCTGCAGCTGGACTTCTGCTTCTATTATTTTCCTGACTACGTCAACTTAATTCGTTCACTTATGCATGGACTTCCTGTTATATTCACTTCAGCCTTGAATAGGAGCATTGTGGCTTTCTCAAACTCCAAGGTGGCTACTGTAAAAATGCCATCGCCATTCTGTTGGCTTGCGTAAAATATTAACCATTGAAGGTGAATTGAAATTTTTTTGCAAATATTGCGGATAAGTTTTAAAAGAACTGTAGGTATGTGGAAGGATGTGAGATTACTGTTGATGAACGTTCACAGGAAATCGATGGTTCTGTCAGTTGGGAAGCGTGTAAACAGATTTCTAACATCGAATGAAGGCATTCGCTTATTCTTGATATTGTACGGATTCCCTTAACTACAAAGTCATTAATATCGCGAACACAATTGTTAGACTTTAATGTTTGTACTAGCTATACAATTAAACAGTCATTGATTGCGCAGGTGGTGGCAACAATTCTTTAAATCAAGTTTGCGAGCTTAAAGTAAACACCAATCACATTGTATTTAACCAGTCGTCGAACAACATAGCGAAACTACCGCCAGTCGCACGCACTGACGCGTTTCGACTTTCCATGATCATCATCAGAGTACGACGGCAAACTGACTATCGAGGGTCAAACCGCATTGAATATATATGGAAATCAAATTTAGATATGCGGCTCTCACCTCTAGCAGTCTTGCATACATTGAACTTGACTGGAAATGTCGGCTGCACAATTTCTATGCAGTCACGAACATTGACTATTTTGCAGCTTTCGCCACATATACATATATAGACAATACAATTAAACAATAATTGATTGCGCGGGTGGTGGTAACAATGCTTTAAATCAAGTTTGCGGGCTTGAAGTAAACATCAACCCCATTGTATTTAACCAGTCTACGAACAACATAACAAAACTACCGCCAGCTGCAACGCACTGACGCGTTTCGACCTTCCATGATCATCATCAGAGTACGACGGCAAACTGACTATCGAGGATCAAACCGTATTGAATATATATGGAAATCAAATTTAGATATGCGGCTCTCACATCTAGCAGTCTCGCATACACTGAACTTGACTGGAAATGTCGGCTGCACAATTTCTATGCAGTCACGAACATTAACTGTTTGTAGCTTTCGCCACATATGCATATATAGGCAATACAATTTAACAATAATTGTTTGCGCGGGTGGTAGTAACAATTATTTAAATCAAATTTGCGAGCTTGAAGTAAACACCAATCCCATTGTATTTAACCAGTCGTCGAACAACATATCAAAACTATTGCCAGTCGCAGCGCACAGACGCTTTTCGACCTTCCATGATCATCATCAGAATACGACGACAAACTGACTAGTGAAGATCGAACCGCAAGGCATATATATGGAAAATAAAATTAGAAATCGTGCAACCGATATTTCCAGACGATTACAATGTATGCAAGACTACTAGAAGTGCGAGCCACATATCTTATTCTTCATCCATATATATTCAATGCGGTTTGATCCTTGCTAGTCGGTTTGCCGTCGTACTCTGATAATGATCATGGAAGGTCAAAACGCGTCAGTGCGTGCGACTGGCGGTAATTCGACAACTGGTTATAAACAATTAGATTGGTGCTTACTTCAAGATCGCAAGCTTGATTTAAAGAAAGATTTGTATTAGTTACAGGATTGTTTATACTTGTCCCGTAAGTTTGTGCTGTGGAGTGTTTATCGTTGACATTATTGTTCTAAATGACGGCAAGTTTCTCGTTATAAATACTATGTATACCGCCACGCGTGTGCCGACTGGTCTTGCTTGTTTGAGATTTTATGCGATATTATCGATTTCTTTAAAATTCGCATTGTTGGTTCTTTTCTGAATTGCTCCACACACTTTTTTAATCGCACGCCACATTTCATCTTCGGTAGTTTCTACTGTATTTACTTGGCATGGTTTGATTTTCTGTTCACCATCGTGGACATTTCTCAGTTGATTTACATAATTCTTGGTATTCATAAAAACGATACATGAGTGCCTTTCTTGCTTCATTAATATAATTTTGTTGTTCTGTCGCAAATCTGTGTCTTTCTCTATGCTTCTTCTTTATCAAATAAAATCGCTTTTGTCTCATTTTAAAAAGCTCATAGACAACATGTAGTCCAATTATCCCACATTCCTCGCCAAATTATATAGGGGATATAGGGCGTAATGCCGGCTCGTACTGATGAATGTCCTGTAAACACAGCAAGAAAATGCCTATGAGATTATATCATTATTTCATACTGACAATGGATTATCTTTCTGGTCGTATATGAACTAATTTGTTACTAGGAGCGCAACACCTAATACACGATAATACGCAGTTTTGTTTTAAATTCCTATTTTGGTGGAACTCCTGATGTAACATCATATAGGCTGTCCAATGTGGCATTTGTTTTCATCTTTATCGTCTGGTTCTTATTGTTTGGCAATGAACTGAACTTTTGTTAAATTGATAAGGTTAATTAAAGATGAATGCATCTTAGTTTTCCAGAAGTGCGTTGGAGGCTTTTTTCATTATTAAATAAACCTTAGAGTTGTATCTTATATACTTTGCTTACGGCCTTTTAAAAGCATTACTGAACACTAAAAACTCACGTGGATGAGGAATACTGATACGAAGTTCTGACGCTGAGTTATGGTTTCCCACTTTGTCAAATAGCAGGTTTTGATTTTGTCTTGCTTTCTTTGTTAATCGTCTTAGCAGTTTCAAAGTTGCATGTGTGGATACTGAACGGCATAGTCTATGAAATTTTCGAGGAACTTGGTCATTTTCGAGGCACTACAAATAAAATATTTTCTTTCACTTGCCTCGCCATATCTGCATTTGACTGAAATGTAATGATCTATCTCTCGACTTGGCAATGGTATCCTAATACACTCAAGATCATGAATACATTTTAGTTCAGTCAATTGTATGCATTTATAATTTATATTTAAAAATAAATTATATATGGAAATATAAAATTTATTACAAAGCAGATATGCACAACAGTTTTCAAGGTAATGTTCAAGGATTTTTGCTATTTCACACTTCCTTTCAATCATCCTGTCAATTATCCGCCCAAAAGCCATCTTCTTTACAATAGGATTTGAATACAGCGAATTATGACTGAAACAATTTAATATGATGCTCCTGTCTGTATTAAATTTATTTATCCGACACTTCATTGAATTATTACTACTAACTTCACTACTACTTCAATTAATACCAATATTACCACTATTACTCCTA
>JAQBSW010011135.1:0-21321 GCA_029291075.1 Eudiplozoon nipponicum | reverse complement strand
ACAGAACCGCGCACGATACGGATGAAACACGCGGTGGACTATTGTGTCTCAGTGAACTTATTTCGCTTAGTTGTAGAAGTTACGCATTGGAATTACTGTGTAAGACTATCCGAACTTCAGAGAACAATGGATTAATATAATAACCTGAGTTAAAACAGGATAAAACACTGAACTAAATATTTGTGAGTTTTTTTGTCATTGAAGTCTTTATACGGATTATACAGAACATTTTTCTTTATAAACATAAATCATTTTACTATGTTCATATTATCATGTATTTTCAATCATTTGACTATATTCATTCCAATCCAGACATTTGTGTAAGAATAATTTCTTGTGTGCAAAACATTTCACTTTATAAATATAAATCATTTTAATCTTTGCCGTCTAGGAGACGGACAATTTAGTTTAACTGTGAATGGTGTAAGACCTATTTTTGCATAAAATCTGCTTTTGCAGCTGGCCAACATATATTCAATTTGAACTAACTGTGAATTATATTTCTATTTGCAACATTATATCTAATATACGTATGAAACCAAGTTTCGGTTTTCTCATATCAACCATCCGGAAAGGATCAGAGACTGATTAGGCGCACGGGTAGTAATAATAGCTACCATGAATATGTAGGACGGGTATAAAATTCACGAACTAGAAAGCAACCCGGAAATTGACCCCTACAATTAAACGAAAATTGGTTGCGTCGGCGGTGATAACGTTTACTACAATCAAGTTTGTGAACTTGATATAGATACTTTACTCATTATGTAAATAAATTTGTCAGTATAAGCTAAGAATCGTAAAGCGTGGAATAGGCAATTTATCTAGTAGTCCGGCTTCGTCCATATTGAGAACTCATCATGTACTGGCTAGAATTTTCCAAGGACAGGGTTCGAAACAGGTAATGTCGGCTTCGTAATCTGGTGCACTAAACATTGAACCACCCTGCTGCACATTACACACAATTTTCGGTCATATACTAGCATCAATGTAACTCGGTAAGTCTTTTTGCTTTTAGGTGGAGCTCATAGGGACTACTTTTGTACACATAGTTCATACCAACCATCCCGAATCTGTCATTATCGAACAAAAACTATATGTGAAAGTGGTGATGAAATAACATTTATATAATTAAGTAATTACTTCTAATCAAGGTTGCAATCTTGATATGAACACCCTACCTATTATGTCAATACATTTGTCAGTAAAAACTAAGTATTTTATAGTGTGGAATAGACATTTCATGCAGTAGTCCGGTCTCGTCCTTATTAGGATCCCATCACCTACTTGGCCAGAATTTGTCGCGGACAGGGCTCGAAACTGGGCACGTCTGCTTCGGAATCTGGTGCTCAAACCACTGGTCCACCTTGCCGCGCACTACACACAATTTTCACTTATATACTTATTAATGTAACTTATTTAGTATTTTTATTTTTAGGTGGAGCTCATGTCATTATTTGCGTTTGCGGGATGTTGCTTTGCACTTGCAGTTTCACAAAGGTCAAATTGATACTCATTTCCAAGTATGCATCGAGTTTTTCTTCTTATTGGCTGCGTCCGCATTTGTCTCTATCTTCCGAAGGCTTCTAAATCGATCATACTAACCAACAAAAATGAGTTGTAATCTAATTTTTGTTGACTGGCGACGTTCTGTAACGTTATTTTTCATGCCATCATCAAGCCTCTAATTACACATACATAATACAATGCTCACAATAGCAGATTTAATCAAATGTAGTTACCTCGTTCCGAAACAGTGTATTTATATTTTAATTGTTGACTCACTAATGGTTTTAAACAATTAATTTATCTCGGTAACTAAACTCTATATTTGCATATACACGAGAATTCAATCCCCTTTGAATTTGGCTAATTTATCGTCAATGGAACTCAAGCATAACCAGAAACAAAATCTTAATATTTGACTTAACACTGAAATCCCTTTCGAATTCGTACCTAAGAATGATATATTTACAGATACAGTAAAAATTGCCCAGCTCCTCCCAGATAAAGAATAAACTAAGATGCTTCCAAAGTGGTGTTAGAGCATAAAGGAGAGAGATGCAAGCCGAATTATGAATTTAAATGCTTAAGAGCGGAATTATTATCCAACAAAGTAATATGCCTTATGCCGGATAAAGGTGGCGCAACAGTAATAAATAACCGATCAAATTACGATATTAAAATGTATGAGCAATTAAATAATGTCGAGGTTTATAATAAAACAAATAAAGACCCAAATTGTAAAGTTGGAAGGAAAGGTTAATACTATAATCAATAGAATGATTGAGTTAGATCTATTAGATTCAGAACTTTGGATTCAATTACTATAGCGTGATACAGTCCTTCTGAGAGTTTCTGTTTTAGTGAAGATTCATAACCTAGGCCATCCACTTTTATTAATTGTAAATGTTCAAAACTCACCGCATTATAGAATTACCAAAAATGTTTTGCAATTTATTTAAAAATATACACATTTTTTAGATTATACTTTAAAGAACACATGATTTTATTGAAATTATTCTTAGCTACAATTTGATGGTGGTTGATAGAATGGCAAGCCTGGATGTTATATAGATGTATACTAATGTCCCTTTGCAAGCAGCATTAGAAAGTGTGAAATGTTATCTAACAGAGTTTCCAGAGATAATAGAAGGTAAAAAAAGACGTTAAGATGTAACACGCGGCTCCGTGTTACAACCCAACGATGTTCGATACAGTGCTCTTTAAGGTCAAATATTCTAACTCTGTTCTTACACAATATTTCTCTTAACTGTGATTTTAGGAACAATCTCTGTTAGTTTCAAGCAGTTTTAATCGATATTTCTTGAACTGCAATTTTATTTGTAATTAATAGGGTTTTTATTAAATAAACAGAACCGCGCGCGATCCGCGAGGATCACGCGGTGGACTATTGTGTCACTGCGGATTTATTTCGCTTAGTTGGATTATTCGTAATTTATGTGAAGGATTTACTGTCCACATAGAATAATGGATTAATATATTGACATGAATTCAAACCGTAACAAGCAGTGAACTAAACATTTGTAAGTTTTTGTCATTCAAGTCTTTATACGGTTTACACATTAATTTTTAGTGATAACTTTTAACATTGATTCTATTCATATCATCATGTATTTTCAATCGAGTTTTTGTCATTGAAGTCTTTATACGGTTTACATATTCAATTTTAGTGATAACTTTTAACTATGACTACATTCATATCATCATGTATTTTAAATCGATGGCATAAATACAGTTCAATTCAGACATTTGTATACGAATAACTGCTTGTGTGCAAAATAATTTTTCTTTATAATCGTAAATCATTTTAGCTGTTGCCGTCTAGAAGACGAACAATTTAGTTTAACTGTGAATGGTGTTTAAGACCTACTTTTGCATTAAAATCTGTTTTTATTGCCGACCAACACATGTTCAATTTGGACTAACTGTGAATTATATTTCTATTTGCAACTTTGTGTATAATATATGTATGACACCATGTCTCTGCTTTCTCACATCAACCATCCGAAAAGGATCAGAGACAGTGTGTGTGTGCACGGGTAGTAATAATAGCCACCATGAATATGTAGGACGGATATAGAATTACGAACTAGATAGCAACCCTGCAAAAATCCTCCTTCAAAGAATTATTATTGAAATATTAAATATTTGTGTCCTATACCTACTTTATATTCGGAAACGAATTTTACAAGGAAGTTAATGGTGTTCCTATGAGACGACATCTGTCAGTCCCGTTCGCCAATACGATTATGCTAAAATCTCCTCTGAGGCGAAACTTGCTTGTGAGATTCCTGGATGATATGTTTCTAATTTGGAATTATGGTGATAATGAGTAAGATAAATTTCTAGATTTAGCCAACCAGCTAAGAGAATTAAAATTTACATTAATAAAAGTGAAAAATGATGAATTACCTTTTCTTGGTTTTGTAATAACGCGGAATGGACCCAAATTGGAAAGATATATTTTTAGGAAAGATACATACGCAGGAATCCTCCTCAATTTCATCTCAAACCACCCATATGGAATGAAAATAGTCACTCTTAAATCCATGATTTTAAGGAGTCTTAAAACAGTGTATTTGACATATAGCGATAAGGAATTGTTGAGACTCATGGTAGTATTCAAAATAAATGGCTATCCGACAACTATAATAGAGAGGTTAATAAAGGAGATACTGTTGAGCTTTCAAATTAAAATAATGAATCACGTAAAGAAGGAATCAGAATTAGGAATGCGTAAAATTATGGTATTAAATGTTTAAAAATAGAGCAGAAAAATTAGACAAATAGCAGCTAAATACAATATCGAAACAGTTTTAAGACAACCACCTATTATAGGCACTAAACTACTGAACCAAAAAGAAAACAAAGGAACCCTTTAACGATCAGAGGAATACGCGAAACTTGTCAAAGATTGTTAGCTCAGATATATTGGCGAATCCATGCACTCGATACCATGTACCGACTCGGCAAAAATAGTGTTGGTATTTTTAAAGACTCGGTATATATTAAATAATCTGATTGGGGTTTGAAGACGCGCTTTTGAAAACTTAATATAAAGATCACACTGTTACTGCTTGATTACACAATAGCATTGGAGATTGCACAGTACAATAGTCCAACAACACTTGACCAAATATATAGTGGATATACGGCGAAGTATCGGATCCTAATGATAAGTCGTCATTAAACACAAAACGAATGTGTACATGAGATAATACCTTTCGTTCATGCTGATTTTGGTTTATGCTTCTGTAACGTGTTTAATTAAACTTTTTCTATGTGCGCAATACCTAATGCACAATTGCATATTAAGATTTCCATAACAAATAATGTATAACTACATTGATACTTGCTGAGTCATCCTTCTGTTAACGAAGATAATTGAATTTTGACCGATTATTTATGCTCTCAATCATGGAGTCACCATAAGCATCACCTTTAGGTATTGAGCATTATACCCAATACATATTTTGTCAATTAACGTTGGAAAATTGTACGGTATAATGTCCTTTACGAATGTTTACACTAACAGTAGGGAAGTTAATTTCATAGAAAGTCTTCAACAATGAGAATTTAAAGCCAACTCACTATATATAACATATAACGAGCCTGTACAGAGTAGCAATACTATGGTGGTCTGGTCGGCACACGGTACAGACACTGTTACAACTACTTCTGAACATCTATTACTCCAGCAAATCAATATACTTTGGCCTTGATCGAGAACAATTATGACATTTCGCCGTTAACACAACATAATTCAATTAAATATATTACAATTAGATAATAATCGTTTCGGAGAACTAATATTCTTGCAATTGTAAATTAGGTATTGTAGTAACAAATTAGTTGAACTAGGACAGGAAGGATAAATCAAAGTCGGAATGCACGGAAGTTATAATCTTATGTGCAAATTCGTTTGATTCTTATTCGCGTTTCATCAGCAGGAGTCTGTATTACGCCTTGCACCCAATATATATTTTTGTGTGATGAATCTGTAAAAATTGGACGCCAGTATGTACGAAACTCAAGTGTACATGAAATTATACATTTCAACCTTTCTCAATTGAGTTTTTCCTTATGGTGTTATGTAAATTAATTTGTTGCTAGATGCGCAACACTACTAATATACATAATCGAGATATATTTAATTTTTTGATTGCAATAGAGGAGCTTCTTGGCATTATATTTTGGCTTATATCATTCTCCGTGAAGAGCAGGTCTAAATAATGAAATTTCTCCATCGGTTTACCAAATAGTTGTTTGAAGCCTTCTTTGTTAATAACATTTTAGTTGAGTTAATAAAGTCTATTTGATGAGGTGAATAAATGACAACGTTAAATTCCTCATTTATAATTATTTTGTGTGAACATGTTGTCATTGATAATATTTCTAATATGATCTAAACATTTTCTGTCCATTGGTATATCTGTTGTCAATGTACTACGTCCACATGCAAAAATAAAGTATCTCTGTATGTAAAGTTCAATAAAAAGCTATTTTGGATTGCTATTAAATGTAATTAATGTTTTTCTGTGATACATGTATGTATAATGCGCCACATACTCTGCATGATACCAACGCCTATACATTTGTAACTTTGTATTTTTAATTCACAATCAAATGTATGCATTGATACTACTGCTGAATTTTCTGATGTTGATATATCGTATATCATAACTAGTGAGATTTAATTATCTATATGATACTAATTGGAAATATTTATGTGATGTGATATCTTCTTTATATTGTTTATTTTACAATATTATTATCAGTTTAAATAAACATGTGTGGTTTGAATCCAAATAAATATATTCCATCCTATTCCACTAGATTCCCTCGACCATCTATTGGCGATCATGATAAGTGAATGTGTTGTGTTCCATATTGTGTAATGCGAGATAGGTGCCCAGCTTACAGTTTGAGGTTTAATGATGGATGCTTTAATTTGTGGAATCGATTAATAATCGACTGGAGCTAATGTATACTGTGTTTCATATTGTTTGATGAGGTAAACGATGGCTTACAGATAGAGACTGTGGGGTAGATGTTTTGATCTTTGAGCTCATACAGAATGTTGAGTGTCGTTTAATGAACCAGAGGATGGTGGTTGCTGTTTCGTAATTGACGATAAAGAATCTTACTTGTCAGGAAACTAACTCGACGTAAATTGCTTACATATTATAACATTAAATATTATAACACGCGGCTCCATGATACAACCCAACGATATTCAAATTTGACAAATATAGTGCTCTGGAAATAAAATGCTCTTTAAGGTCGAATAATCTAACTCTGTTTTTACACAATATTTCTCTTAACTGTGATTTTAGAAACAATCTCTGTTAGTTTCGAGCAGTTTTAATTGACATTTTTTGAACTGCAATTTTAGTTGTAACTAATAGGGTTTAATTTAATAAATAAAACACACCCGCGCGCAATACGCAGGTAACATGCGGTGGATTTATTTGTCTCTGTGTTCAAACGTTGGATTTACTTAGTTTTTAAACAACTGATAAAAGTTCAGTTATGATTTCACTAATCGTGACATCAGGTGTTTCTTAATCTTTTATCCGAAGCTCTATAGTCAATGGATTTTTGTATTTTATCATTCAAAACCTAGCAAACAGTGGAATTATTATTTGTGTTGCTTCTTAAGACGGTTTTTACACGATTTTTATCTATCAATTATCAGTGACAATATTTACCAGTGACTTAAAACTAAATTGCTAATCAATCTGGATTTATGTCATCATATATTTTCAATTATTTACATGTATTCATCACGATTCAGACGTTTGTGTTTCTGATAATTACTTGTGAATTAGACATTTAATTGTGTTGACAACATATCGTTTTGTTGCCGTCTAGAGCACGGTCCGTTTTGTTTAACTGTGAATTGACACATGCTTAGCTAAACCACTATCAAAAAAAGGATGAAAATTAATGCTTTTTCTTACTTCACCATTCGGAAAATGTCAGGGACTGATAAAGGAACGGGTGGGGAAAACGATCACCATGAAAATGTAGGAAATCATTACTAAATAGACAGCTGCCCCGCAAAGGCTATCACTATAATTACAAAACATCCTACAGAATAATTACTACTAGAAGAATCTTTATTGTTTTCGTATTTTTATATATCTTGTTTTGGTGTTGTTGCTTTTGCATTGATATTTGAAAATCGAAATTTGATAATTCATTTAACAATAATTGATTGCGCGGGTCGTGGTAACAGTGTTTTAAATAAAGTTTGCGAGCTTGAAGTAAGCACCTCTAGACAATCATATAACAAATTAGGAGATATTGAATTACCCACCCTCCACCTCTATAAGTTAATATCAGTTCAGTGTTCTTATTCTTTTAATTGAGCGAGTTTCTGATTCAGATTCGTGCAAATTTCGTTTCCTACCATTATTTAATGCTGTATTCTAAAAAGGACCTAGTCATTTTTCTGCGGCTGTTTCATTCATGTTGTCGTTTCTCGATTTAATTTCTATGGATTTTCTAAACAATCTAGTCGATCTGCCACGGCCATAAATTGATATACGTCTACACCCATCCCAATTAATTGAGTGTCCTGTCTTTACTGTATGGCGTGCAAAATACGATCTATTAACACGGCCATACATGCATGCGGTTTTATGTTCCCATCTTTTTACCCTAATTGGACACATGGTTTCACCTACAAACATCAGGTTACAGTCGTTACATGGAACTTCATATACTCCTGATGTGTCTAATGCTTTCATTTTCGGCTTTGGGTTGGGCAGTTTAATACCAAGGGTAACGGTCTGTTTTAAAATATCACGTATATTGTATTCAAATGCGATCATTTTGATTTTCCTACTTATTTTAGAGTCAGGTATTACCATTACCCTCCGAACATCTTTTGTTTTATTTGATTTCACTTACTTCCAGTCATGATTAAATTTATTTATAACGCTCATTATAGTGGCTTCAATTAACCTTAGGGGATAACCATTAGCTCTGTATATTTCTCGCATTCTACCTAATTCAATCTCCCTATGTTTTATTATCTGTTAATTTATAAGCTTCTTATTATCATCGATTTTAAGATACCGATTGTTATTCTATATGGGTGATTCAAACTGAAACTAAGAAGGATACCTGAGTAGGTATCCTTCCTATAAATATCCCGTTCTAGTTTTGTACCATTTCTAATTAACTTGACATCCAAAAATGGTAATTCGCCACATGATTCATTTTCAATTGTTAATTTCAGCTCGCTCACTTGATTTGCTATATTTAAGGAATTTATCAGTTTATCCTCCCAGTGATTCCAAACCACTTATATAATCCAAATATCTTATATACAATTTAGGATTTAAGGGTGTTATATCTAATCGGGTCTTCTCCATGTAATGAATAAAGATATGAGCTATTGGAACTGAGAGTGGGTGTGCCAGTGAAACACATCTATTCTACTTATAAAATTCATACATAAATTTAAAATAAGTGGAGGACATACATAAGTCCATCATTTCCATGACATGTCCAATCGTCATTTTACTTCCTTCTAATATTACTGGATGATCAACCATGAAACGCTAAAAAATAATCTAGTGCTTTGGGTACTGGTATATTGGTGTACATTGACACCACATCTAAACTCGCCAATCTATCGTTTTCATTTAGCTCACATTTATCACCAATCTCAACCAAATGACATGAATTCATCAAAGTATTGTCTAAGAAGTACGAATATTTCTTTATTCTATGGCAAAGAAACTTAGACATTATATAAGGTGGAGTTATTTGGAATCACGAAGAGAATCAACTGATAAGTTTTTTTAAATATAGCAGATCAGGTGAGTGAGCTGAAATTTTGCTAATTGAAATGAATCATGTGGCGAATTACCATTTCTGGATGTCAAGTTAATTAGAAATGGTACAAAACTAGAACGGGATATTTATAGGAAGGATACTTACTCAGGTATCCTTCTTAATTTCGATTCAAATCATCCATATAGAATGAAAATCGGTATCTTAAAATCGATGATAATAAGAAGATTAAGATTAATAGATAAAAAGCATAGGGAGATTGAATTAGGTAGACTGCGAGAAATATTCAGTGCTAATGGGTATCCTCTAAAGTTAATTGAAGAAACTATAATGAGCGTTATAAGTAAATTTAATCATGACTGGAAGTACGTGAAGTCAAATAAAGCAAAAGATGACCGGAGGGTAATGGTTATACCTGACTTTAAACTAAGTAGGAAAATCAAAATGGTAGCATCAAAATACAATATACGTACTATTTTAAAACAGACCGTTACCCTAGGTATTAAACTGCCCAACAAAAAGGAGAAAATAGATCAATTAGACACATCAGGAGTATATGAAATTCCATGTAACGATTGTAACCTGATGTATGTAGGTGAAACCATGCGTCCAATTATGGTAAGAGGGGAACATAAAACCGCATGCAAGTATGTCCATTTTAACAGATCGGATCTTGTACGCCATACAGTAGAGACAGGACACTCAATTAATTGAGATGAGTGTGGACGTATATCAATTTGTGGCCGTAGTAGATCGACTAGATTGATTAAAGAATCCATAGAAATTAAATCGAGAAATGACGTCATGAATGAAACAGCCGTAGAAAAATCACTGTCCTTATTTGGAATACAGCATTAAATAATGGTAGGAAACGAAGATTGCACGAATCTGAATCAGAAACTCGCTCAAGTAAAAGAATAAGAACACTGGATGGATATTAACTTATAGAGTTGGTGGGTGAGTAATTCAATATCTTCTAATTTATTATCTGATTGTCTTATAATTTCATCCTTGATTACTTGTTATCTTATTTCTTCTATTATCTTTCGTTTTGTTGTTAGTGTAGCGCCTTTAACATAAATTTATCTATACATGATGGGAAGGTTTATTTTTTTTAAAAAAGCCCAATTTTCTTTGCACTATTACTAGTATCTTTCTTTATCAGGAAATTTTCAATTTCTTTTACGAACCGTTTTAATTTAACTTACAACTCTATTAAAACACTATCCGTTTCTAATTTAATTTTGCTACCTCTTAATTATTTACTCTATTCATAGTATCTTGTCCGCTTCTCACCGGAATGCCACTCGTAATTACTTCATTTAGGAAAGTACGTGTAAAATAGGTCTGACGTGTGCATTTAGGAAATGACAGTTATCATTTGAGTTTCACTTGAATGACTGTTACACGTGCCTGTAATTACATGTAACAGATTAGTTCTCAGTCTTAAGTAAACGCTCACGCTCATATACACAAACACGCTTATCCAGTGAATAGTCAGATGTTGCCAAATCGCTGTAATTTCACCGGGATCAGTGTACACTTTCATTAACTGATTAATCCTCAATTCAAAACAAACGAGAACACATACACACAGGTATGACGTACGCTTATCTAGTGAGTTGTCAGTAATTGTCATTAAATCACTGTAATCTCATTGCGAAAAGTGTATACATGCAGACATATACACAAACCAATTTAACATACACTTTCCAAGCATTTTTTTTAAAAAACGTTATGCTTAAGAGATCTTAAAACAAGTATAAATGAGGCAGTTTAAACTAATATTTCCACTTGACATATTGATTGTCAACTTAGTGGGTGATGTGCTTTCCATTGAAAATATATCCGTACCAGGATATCGAAATATTTGGGAAAATCATGATGACAGTGGATTCAAACATTTCGGTAAGTATTATTATAATCAAGGTTGCGGTCTTGATATAAACACCTGACCCATTAATTACTTACATATGTCAGTATAAACTAAGAATTGCATAGTGTAGAAAAGGCAATTCATCCAGTAGACCGGTTTCGTCCTTATTGGGAACTCATCAAGTACTGGCCAGAATTTGCCGCGACAGGATACGAACCTGGGCACGTCTGCTTCGGAATCTGGTGCTCTAACCACTGAGCTATCCTGCCGCACATTACACTACACACAATTTTCAGTTATATACTAACTAATGTAACTTGGTTAGTCAATTTTCCTCTAGGTGGAGCTCATATGGCATCCATTTAGACCCAAAGTTCCAACTAACCATGCCCAATCTGTTATTACTGAACAGACACCACATTACATGGGGAAATGGTAGCGAAATGAACATTTATATAATTAAACGAACATTGGTTGCGCGGGTGGTGATAACAATTATTATAATCAAGGCTGCGGTCTTGATATAAACACCTGACCCATTAATTACTTACATATGTCAGTATAAACTAAGAATTGTATAGTGTAGAAAAGGCAATTCATCCAGTAGACCGGTTTCGTCCTTATTGGGAACTCATCAAGTACTGGCCAGATTTTGCCGCGGACAGGATACGAATCTGGGCACGTCTGCTTCGGAATCTGGTGCTCTAACCACTGAGCTATCCTGCCGCACACTACACTATCGGTACGTAATCCGAAAATCAGGTAAATAATCTATTCCCCGTCGCGCAACATGTTTCTTTTAAAGCTTATTTAGGTACTAAATACGGTGCTATGTTAGTGAAGCTGCTGTAACTAATCGAGATCTAAACTTTTCTAAAGTAAATCTTAATGAGAATCAGCTAGAAATGCTTAATCGTGGTCTGAATACAGCTATCCAGATTGAGAAATCACCAAAAATGAGATAATTACCGAGGCTGTTAAAACAGCACAATTCCTTTCAGGCAAAGTTAAGGTTATGTTTGATATAGATGTAGCCGCAGCTGTGCTAACGTGCAAAGATGCAAAATATACACTATATTATGCAATATAAAGTCTCAGGAAAGAATTAATAGCAAAGAGTGTGATATTCTTGAAAGCAGACAAAGGAGGAGCGACGGTTCTGATGAGTCAATCTGACTATAATGCTAAAATGTTTGAACAACTAAACAATAAAGAGGTGTCCACTAAAATTAATAAAGATCCTACGGATAAGATAAAAGAAGTAGTTAAATTATTGGTCAAGAACATGATTGCTGAAGGAGAATTAGATCAAACGGATGGGAACGCTCTGGTACAAAGAGATACAGTCGCTCCTAGAGTGTACGGTTTAGTAAAGATACATAAACCAGGCAACCATTTGAGAATTATTGCTAATGTCCAACACTCTCAAACATATAAAATATCTAAGTTTCCATGAAATCGAATAAAGAAATATTCGTAATTCTTAGACCATACTTTGATCTATTCATACCATTTTGTTGAGATTGTTGATAAATTTGAGCTAAATGAAAACGATAGATCTGCGAGTTTAGATGTGGTGTCAATGTACACAAATATACCCGTACCAAAAGTAATAGATTATTTTCAGCGTTTCCTGGTTGATCATCCAGTAATATAAGAAAAAAGCAAAATGACGATGAGACATGTCATGGAGATGATGGATTTATGGATGTCCTCCACTTATTTTAAATTTATGAATGACTTTTATAAGCAGATTAGAGGGTTTCCAATGGGACAACCACTGGAAGTTCCAATAGCTAACACCTTCATTCATTAAATGGAGAAGACCCGATTAGATATAACATCCTTAAATCCTAAATTGTATATAAGATATTTTGGATGATATATTAGTTATTTGGAATCACGGGGAGGATCAACTGATAAATTTCTTAAATATAGCAATCGGATCTCCTATAAAATACCACATGAGCCCGACGACGGCACCATGACTCGGCGTGTGTTCCCGCCACAAAGGGTTCAACAGCCACAGGATTACATGGACTCCTGGACAGTACCCCGTACTTCCGAATGGCGAATGAGTTCTCAACAGCCACCGGCAACCATGCAACTTACTGCTGCCTTGCAGACTGCGCTTGGATGTGCAAAGGCTAGAGGTGCGTCCTCGATTTAAAAGCCGAGTGGTGAGGGAACACCACTTGTACCAAATTCCTAAGAAACTCCAGGAGCCGGCTTATCCTCTAAAAGGAGTCAGCCGCAGTAAAGTAAAGTAAAGTAATGTGGCGAATTACCATTTCTGGATGTCAAGTTAATTAGAAATGGTACAAAACTAGAACGGGATGTTTATAGGAAGGATACTTACTCAGGTATCCTTCTTAGTTTCAATTCGAATCACTCATATAGAATGAAAATCGGTATCTTAATATCGATGATTTTAAGGCATTTGTTATTAACAGATAAAAAAACATAGGGAGATTGAAAAAGGTTGACTGCGAGAAATATTCAGTGCTAATGGGTATCGTCTAAACTTAATTGAAGCTACTATAATGAGCGTTATAAATAAATTTAATCTTGACTAAAAGAACTTTAAATCAAGTAAAACAAAAGATGATCGGAGGGTAATGGTAAAACCTGACTCTAGACTAAGTAGCATTTGAATACAATATACGTACTATATTAAAGCTGATCGTTAGTATTAAACTGCCCAACCCAAAGGAGAAAATTGAACCGTTAAACACATCGAGAAAATATGAAATTCCATGTAACGACTGTAACCTGATGTATGTAGGCAGTAAAATAATAATAATACTGGACTGATATTAACTTATAGAGGTAGAGGGTGGATAATTCAATATCTCTCAATTTTTAATCTGGTTGTCTTATAATTTTATTCTTGATTACTTGTTACCTTATTTTATCTATTATATTACGTTCTTTTGTCAGTATAGCGCCTTTAACAAACATTTATCTATGCGTGATGGGAAGGTTTTTTTTTTTAAAAAGGCAAATTTTCTTTGCACTATTAATAGTATCGTTCTTTATCAGGCATTTTTTAAAATTTCTTTAACAAACCTTTTAATTTTTTCTTTCTAACCTATTGAAACACTTTATCCGTTTCTAATTTAATTTTGCTACCTCTTAATTATTTACTTTATTCATAGTATCTAGCCCCCTCTTCACCGGAATGCCAATCGTAATTACTTCATTTAGGGAAGTACGTGTAAAAATCGGTTTGACGTGTGCATTTAGGAAATTACATTTATCGTTTTAGTTTCACTTGAATGACTGTTACACGTGCCTGCAATTACATTTAACAGATTAGTTCTCAGTCTTAAGTAAATGCTCACGCACATTCACACAAACACGCTTATCAAGTGAATTTTCAGATGTTGCTAAATCGTTTTAATTTCCCTGGGAAGAGTATACACGTGCATTTATTGATTACTCCTCAATCCGAAACAAACGAGAACACATACACACAGGTGTGACGTACGCTTATCTAGTGAGTTGTCAGTAATTGTCATTAAATCACTGTAATCTCATTGCGAAGAATGTATACATGCAGATATATACACAAACTAATTTGACATACACTTTTCTAGCATTTTTATTAAGAAAACAAGTAATGCTTAGGAGATCTAACATCAAGTATAATGTAAACGCCCGGCTTCAAGTAAATGCCGTACGACGTTACAAACTCGGTTAAGGTGCTCTGAATAGAGATTAGTTACTGATATGGGGGCCCTTAAGAGGGCCTGGTAATGCGTTCGCTTTAAGTCTTCAGAGTTGAAGATGTCCTAGAGCCTTGGGTGGACTCTGGTTGAGTTTTCGCTCCCGTGGTTGAGCTGTGATCGCGTTGTGGATGGTGTCCTGCAGGTCCTGCACTCAATTGGCTCGTCTCTCCGGTATCCCGCAACAAGATGAGTCACGGATGTAGTTAGTTGTTGGTGAAACGATCAAATCACCAGCGTAGGTATTGACAGCCGACAGAGCGCACACGTATTGACAGCCGACAGAACGCACACGCGTGAAGCAGGTAGAAGGCAAATGCCACGACTGACTTGCATGGTAAATTACCGTGCTTAAATAGCATGCAATATGTGTACTTGCATACTATTGGTTAAACGTGGTTAAACGTGGTTAAACGGCAATTTGCTTTTTTCTCATTGGTGCAACGTAAATAAATTTGAATTTAATTTACGCAATATGTCGGCGATTGACTTATGTCGTTAAAACACTTTCCTCTCTGAAAAAAAGAAAAAAATATATTCCTCTCTGCGAGGCTAGATAAGAAATGCATGACAGAGTTCGAACCAAGTTAAGCAAAAATATGATGAACCATAAGTGCTGGGCTAAAATATGCTTGTTGGTTGCTTCAACAATGATATGATGCCAGGTAACCACTAGGAATTGCTACACAAATTGTTAGTTCTAGTGGACGGTCATAGCACGTGAGGCAAAATAGAGCAGTGTAAGTTTTTGAGCCGCAGCGTGAAGATTTCGAGGTAAATCGCCTCTGAATTTGCCAGGTTTAAGATAAAAAACCTAAGCAGGTTGGATCGTTGTCAGTGTTTGTATACGACCAAAGGAGCTAAAGTGCTCGACGTTGTGGTCATGGCATTTGTAGATTGGTCTTTGTGAAATAGATAATGTTGAGATATGCATTGAAAGTGGCCTGTACCATGATATGAAGCTGATCACTACTTAGTGTTGCTACACGAAAGCGTTAGCTCTAAGTAGCTGGTCATACCAAAATAGGAAGTGTAATGTCATGTGTGAGAAATACATTATAATGTAAAAATATATACATTAAAATCAAAGGTAATTGCATAAAAATATGTACACGAACATTGCTTCAGAGATGGCATAATACCAAAGAACTGTTCAAAAATGCTACACAATTGTTAGCTAAGAACAGCTGGTTATGCCACGTGAGACAAATACTAAAAATTAACGTAAGGTTAAAAAAAATTTTATAGTTAAATGTTAATGTTTAAAAAAATTAATTACGCTTTATACAAAGCAGGTTGAGATTGTGGGCAGACGGAGCCTGAGACGTGTGTAGAAGGTTGAACGCTCTCAGGATCAGGTGGTTCGATAAACGGTTTTAACCCGTCTATGCTTACTGATGTCGGTGTAGCGCCTTGCATAATGATGAAGTATTTTGGCTGTTTTAGTAAAATCGGGTAAGGACCGCGAGACTTGGGTTGTAGTGGTGCAACAGCATTATTGTTGCGAACGAGTACTCTCTTGCAGCTGTGGAGCTGTGGATGAACGAAGACTGGACGAGGCGTGTGTCTCGGCTGCTGTTCGGACATGTTACTGAAATGAAGTCGAAGGCGGGTAGCTTCGTTTTGTGGGTCATCTTGTGCCGGTAGTAGACGTGGAAGCTGACTAGGCAGGCGTAGGTCCATGCCATACAAGAGTTGTGACGCAGACGTTTTAATGGATTCTCGAGTACGAGAACGCATGGCCAGCGGAACTAAAGGTAGTGCATCGACCCAGTTGCCATTAATGGACGAGGATGCTAAAGCTGCTTTGAGTTCCCTATGCATTCTCTACCATGCCATTAGCTTGGGGATGGTAGGCAGTCGTCTGGCGTAAGATGCATCCCATGTACCGCAAGGTGGTTTTGAAACGATCAGAAGAGAAGCAAGTGCCTCTGTCCGTGAGGACCTCATTGGGAACACCATAATTGGATATCCATGCAGAGATAAAACCGTTAGTTACTTCGTTTGCAGAAATGGTGCCAAGAGGTAATGCCGCAGGCCACCGTGTAAATCTATCGATCATAGTTAGAAGGTAGCTGAAAACTTGAACCTTTGTCAGATGAACTATGTCGATGTGGACGATGGCTAGGCGAGAAGTAGACTGAAAATGTTGCAACCTAGAAGGAGTGTGTCGTGTGATCTTGTTTTTTCTGACAAATTGCACACTCTGAGACCCATCGTTTAACATTCTGCCTAAGTCTATGACCCCAGAAACGATCTGTAAGAAGTCGGACAGTCGCTTGGCTTCCTGGGCGAGAAATTGAGTGAATTGAATCGAAAACCTTCCTCTGAAGGCTGGTCGGCAGAACTGGCTTGTTGGGCTGCGTACCCGTGCAGTAAACAATTGGTAAGCCTTCCCACAGACGGCATATGAACTTGGTTGGGTGACGGGCTATTGATCTTTAAATGTGAATGTCACCGCGTTGTTCAGTTCGCAGGAGAGTTGGCGTTAGTGCAGGTTCACTGAGTGCCTCGGAGTTGACAGTGAATGGTGACGGCGAAGGTGGTTGTAGAGAGACGTCTGGCCTAGACAGGGCATCTGCAATGAAATTCTGTTTGCCCTTGACGTGAAAGACGTCAAATTGCCATTCGCTTAGACGAGAAAGCTGTCTTTCCACTCTGGCAGAGTACTTGGCGATAGATGAAGTTGCGTTTCGAAGTGCGCTAACTAGTGGTGCATGATCTGTGAAAACAACAAATCTGCTACTGCCAATGATGCTGATAAAATGGCGCACTGCGTCGTGGATGGCGAGAAGTTCTCGGCCGAAAGTGTCGTACCTCGTTTCTACTGGTTGGAGAGTACGCGAGTAGAAACTGATAGGCTTCCGAACTCTGTCGATCTCTTGTTCCAAAGTGGCTCCAATAGCGAATTCAGAAGCATCTGTCGTGAGTAGAAATGGCTTTTCAAAATCTGGATGCGTTAGCATTGTGGCATTTGCTAACGAGTTGATTGCAAGTCGAAGTAATTCCTCGTCTTCGGATGACCAAGCAATGATGGAATTCTTGCTAAGTCCTTTTCGGTCCGCAGGTGCCTGCACAAAGGATAAAGTTGTTTTGAAAGGCCTGGAAGGAACTTGCGATAATAGTTTAGTACTCCTAGGATTTTCTGCAAATCGCTCAAAGTCCTTGGTGACTTGATATTCTTGATTGAATTCGTCTTTGACGGCAACGGTTAAATACCTTGGGCCGTGATACGATGCCCTAAGAAGTCGACGGATGAAGTTGCAATCTGCGTCTTGTCACAGTTGATCTTGAGTCCGTGGTTGGATAAGCGTGAGAGGACATTTCGTAGATGTTTCGCATGAGATTCTAGATCTGGACTGAATACCATAATGTCATCTAGATATGACATACAACAAGCAGAGTCGTCGCGAAGTATGTTGTCTATGAATCTTTGAAATGTCTGAGTAGCACACTTGAGTCCAAAAGGCATGTAAAGATATTCAAAAAGGCCAAATGGGGTGATGACTGCAGTTTTCTCGATATCCTCTGGTGCTACCGGTATGTGATGGTACGCTTGTCTGAGGTCAATCACTGAGAAGAAATTGCTGCCGTTGAGCTTTTCAAGTAACGTGTTGATATTTGGAATAGGATATGCATCAGATTTTGTCACTGAATTTAGCTTACGGTAGTCTCCACAGGCTCTGTACGATCCGTTTTATTTTGAGACTAAGTGCAGTGGTGACGCCCATGAACTTTTCGATGGTCTGATGATTCCCTCTTCCAAAAGCCTTGAGAATTCTTCTTGGGCAGCTTTCAGCTTAGCAGGAGCCAGTGGTCGCTTCTTGAGTGTAATAGGTTGTCCTTCTGTGACGATATGATGCATCGTGTTGGAGATTCGTAGATCGGATTTGTTAAGATCGAAAAGCGATTTGTATTTTCGAAGAGCTGCTGATATTTCTGCTGAATGATGCACTGGGGTTGGCTGAATGACCTGTAACTCCAAACGCTCGGAGGCAAGTGTCCAAAAGCTTTGTTCAAGTCCGGTGTAGGGGTCGATGATCTTTTGATTGGCAAGATCAACAATGAGCCGAAAATTTAGAAGGAAATCAAGGCCTATTATATTATGTGAGACCTTGGCAATGATGAAGTTGTGGGAAAATTCACGTCGTAGACCTATGTTGAGTGTATGGTATTGGCAGCCATAAGTTGGTATGGGCTCGCCTGTAGCTGTTGCGAGAAGAACGCCTAGCGACATATCGGCCATTGAATCACCTTTGAGAACTGAGACTGCCGCACCTGTGTCTACGATGCACTCTTCGCCAGTTTTGAAATCAAGAAGGTGCAGAAGTTCGTTTGGCTGTTTGGCCGGGTCATACAAACAAGTAGGCTGGTGATTGCGACTGGCATTGTCTGTTTGGTTCTCTATGTGAAAAATTCGGCGTGGACGAGAAGAGACGACAGGGATGTCGGATTGTAGTTGGCTTCTTCCCTGTAGCGCCGTTGATGCCGTTGATGTGCAGAAAGTACGGTCTCCTACTTCCTGCGCCAGACGTTTCCCGATGCTGATGCACCCTTGTGCCTGCGGTCTGTTGTCCTCTCCATCAGCTGTGGAAATTGACACTCATTCGGAAATTCTTCGGAACGACAAAGACAAACTTGGCAAGCATAAAAACTTCTGGTGGTTATAACACCAGTTCTTTGGAGCATATTTATTAAAGGATTGCGGAGATCTCGATCGCCGCCTACCATTATAATTTGACTTGGAAAAGAATTTTGGTCGAGCATTCACTTGATTTATCTCGGATTTGGTAATGGCCAATCCTTCTAGAACTTTGGCCATGTTCGCCACTGTTCTCTCTAAGGAGGAGATTCTATCATCTTGCGGGGTGAAGAAAAGGATGATGGATTCACTTTGGGTTCCAAAACCCTATATTCTAACTCACATCTCTCAGATAAGTCATTTATAGAGAGAGTGTTTGGGAGCTGTCTGGCAAAGAGTTTTAATGTTTGGGGAAGATTGTTAATAAAACAACCTTAGCCTCATGGTCAGAAATGTTGGTTTTATACCAACGTTTCCGTAATTCCCTCAGTATTTCTATGGAGCCAAGATTTGGCATATCTAACTGCGCATATTTGTTTATTATCTGCTCAGTTTCAGTAGGTCCAAGCAAGGATTCTACCTCGTTTTGTAGGCCAAAAATGGGATTAGGTAGCTTCCTAATGGCCTGAAGCTTAGGATAAATCCGTCGCTGCAATTCAGAAGGTAGTTTAGCAAAAACCTTTGACAGTTTTTTATGACTGTCATAATCAGGAAACGGGGAGAAAGCGGAGTCTACGCGCATAAAAATAACTCACTATCTCCATCCCAAACAGGAACATCAATATCTAAAATTGGACCTGACATTTTAACCATCTTACGGGATCTTAAAAGCATAAATTAAAAGCAATATGAAAATATATAAATATACTTTAACGAAACGCTTACCCACAAACAGCTTCCACGGTTGAATAAGAGCGGAACAAAGAAGTCACTGTTTCCAACAATCCGAAGTTGAGTTGTTGAGTACGTACGGTGCCGTTTTGTACGTAGAAAAGATGAACAAAGGACCCGTTGGCCTTTGATGCCGATGTGTTATTATTATCCCCACAGATTTCCCAGAAAACCACAATCACGGTAAAGAAAACACAAATGTCAATCTATTATTATTATATCCCCCAACACAAACCGCGAATATATATATATATATATACCCAAAAAAAATTCACAGATGGCCACGATCACGGTAGATAAAACGCAAATCTTAATCGATTTTTATCCCAAATAGATGAAAAAGGAAGTCAATTTTATTTGTACCCAAAAAAATCAGAACAATAATCAATATCCTGGCGCGGTCGCTAATTTTGTAAACGCCCCGGCTTCAAGTAAATGCCGTACGACGTTACAAACTCGGTTAAGGTGCTCTGAATAGAGATTAGATACTGATATGGGGGCCCTTAAGAGGGCCTGGTAATGCGTTCGCTTTAAGTCTTCAGAGTTGAAGATGTCCTAGAGCCTTGGGTGGACTCTGGTTGAGTTTTCGCTCCCGTGGTTGAGCTGTGATCGCGTTGTGGATGGTGTCCTGCAGGTCCTGTACTCAATTGGCTCGTCTCTCCGGTATCCCGCAACAAGATGAGTCACGGATGTAGTTAGTTGTTGGTGAAACGATCAAATCACCAGCTTAAGTATTGACAGCCGACAGAGCGCACACGTATTGACAGCCGACAGAACGCACACGCGTGAAGCAGGTAGAAGGCAAACGCCACGACTGACTTGCATGGTAAATTACCGTGCTTAAATAGCATGCAATATGTGTACTTGCATACTATTGGTTAAACGTGGTTAAACGTGGTTAACGGCAATTT
>JAQBSW010011134.1:0-21330 GCA_029291075.1 Eudiplozoon nipponicum | reverse complement strand
CCATCGAACATATTTAACAACGCGGTTAGACCATACTCGAGGCTTCACATGGAAGGGGATTATGGCTGTGTTTCCTTAGACACGGAAAAGTTCATACTACCATTCCCGTAGTATATAATTGGAAATGACGAAAGTCAGAAAAGCTCGGCTATTTCAAAATTTGAAGAGAAAAAATCTTCTAATAAACGATTCGCCTATCATTAACCAATTCTGTGGAAATGTGATACATAATTCACAATCAAAATTCCATACTAAAGCATACAGGACTAAAAGTGTGCTGACTTATTTTACGTCAACCATTTTAGAAGGCCTTGTTAGAAATTAATAATGCCCAGAAACTGTTGAGGATTTGAATAATATTGGATCATCGTTGTACAAATCTAGTAAACTAGTTTTCATAACGCGTAACACAACCATTACTGTTCAAATTAATGCATATACACCCTCTAATCTACGTTGGATAATCAAAGGTAGCAGATAAATTTGAAATACTTGAATGAAATAAAAATACTAGAACACGCATTTATAATCGTGTCCATACTTTACTCCGTTGTGATTTATCTCCAGCAGAGCAATTTCAAATTGAAATTTTCAATTTAATTTCTCTGGAAGATGTCAACTCCATATAGAACATTCGTAAACACCTCTGTGGTAGGCAGACATTCCATCGGATAGACAGAATTTAGACCAAAATTTATTATATATTGTTGTTCTTTATTTAACTTTGTGGAATATAAATGTAGCACTCAATTCGACAAAATATCAAAATCTCTAGAATTGAGGATTTTATCTGAAAATTTTCTTTCTATTTTATGCCTGGTTGTAATCATATTACTTTCATAAATATAAGAGATGTCAGAACAGTAATTTTGACGTTAATATTATGCAAAATTCAGGTTTCATTTCATTGCTAGCGCCATCGAATTCAATTTTAATCAAAAAGTTTCAAATTACGGAACAAACTTCCATTTTAAACAAATTCTAAAGAATAATATATAAGATACTTGCCTTATTTGTTGTTTATTATCATACCCATTCCTAAATTTCCTCTCAATGTTCTTACCAAATAAGTGTTATGAAGATATTCAATTCCATTTCAATGGTGATATTTTCGCGTAAGTCGAAGTAGTGGCGATGAGCAGTTTGTTAGTGCGTCTATCCAATCAAAATAGAAACCACAACCACTTAATAAAGTGGGCTGTCATACGCTTCTAATGTAAGTTGTTGTTACCTTCATCAATTAAAAGGACAATATAGGATCAAATGGATTGTTTAAATAATTTACAACATTGACGAATATATTCCTGTTGTCTGCGAAAACGAATCAATTAGTTGAACGCCCCGACCTCTCTCCAAGTAATTTTATTTGAGGTTGAAGATGGTGGTCCTTAATGAAAATTTACCGAAGGCGGAAATGGACTAGACAATACATCCATTTCAACAGCGCTGTCACTGTTTCCCTACAAGTAAATTTGATTTGCAAATATTAAACGAAATAAAGAAAAAAGGTTTATAAAATAGGTGAGCACAACATTTGTAAAATTTAAACTCCAGTTCGGGCGGATTTAACGATGTTTTCTAAAGCGAAATTTAAAATTCGATGGAAACTGTTTAAGCTGTTATTTGCATTATCTATAATCCTCAGCAAAATATACAACATGAACATGCGTGTATCCGGTTTCCTCTTCGGTGTTGTAACACCTATGCATTTATTTTCCCCTTGTTCCCTGTTTTTGTTTTCTCCACATGGTAAAAGCGCAGGTGTGGATTGAAATGTTGAATGCTCATGTTGTTCCGAAATTTCTGTCTCTATATGTGAAAGGGATAAATCAATTGCACATACGGAGACAGAAATGTGGAAACAATATGAGCATACCGGCTCCTACTGATGAGTCGCCAGTAAGCACGAAACGAATGTGCATGAGATTATAATTTTCGTTCATGCTTCCTTTGGTTTATCCTTCTGGTCACAACTGAACTAATTTGTTACTAGGTTCGCAACACCTAATACATACTTGCATATATATTAGTTCTTCGCAAAAAACATTATTTAATTAAACCAGTAGACCGTTTCTAATCTTATTAGCTAGTTTAGGGCTGAGGAGACACCAAAGCACATGTATCCTGGTACGCATTTTATGCGCTACAAATATAGAGAAGTAATTTAAAATCAAGTTTGCGAGCTTGAAGTAAACACCCATCCCATTGTATTTAAACAGTCGTCGAACAACATAACAAAACTAACGCCAGTCGCAACGCACTGACGCATTTGGACCTTCCATGATCATAATCAGTGTACGACGTCAAACTGACTATCGAGGATCAGACCGCATTGAATATATATGGAAATCAAAGTTAGATATGCGGCTCTCACGTCTAGCAGTCTCGCATACATTGAACTTGACTGGAAATGTCGGCTGTGCCACTTCTATGCAGTCACGAACATTAGCTGTTTGTAGCTTTCGCCACATATGCATATATAGGCAATACAATTTAAAAATAATTGATTGCACGGGTGGTGATAACAATTCTTTAAATCAAGTTTGCGAGCTTGAAGTAAACACCAATGCCATTGTATTTAACCAGTCGTCGAACAACCTAAAAAAACTAACGCCGGCCGCAAAGCAATGTATGCGAGACTGCTAGAGGTGAGAGCCGCATATCTAAATTTGATTTCCATATATATTCAATGCGGTTTCATCCTCGATAGCCAGTTTGCCGTCGTACTCTGATGATGATCAAGGAAGGTCGAAACGCTTCAGTGCGTTGTGGCTGGCGGTAGTTTTGTTATGTTTTTCGACGACTGGTTAAATACAATGGGATTGGTGTTTACTTCAAGCTCGCAAACTTGATTTAAAGAATTGTTACCACCACCCGCGCAAACAATTATTGTTAAATTGTATTGCCTATATATGTATATGTGGCGAAAGCTACAAACAGTTAATGTTCGTGACTGCATAGAAATTGTGCAGCCGACATTTCCAGTCAAGTTCAATGTATGCGAGACTGCTAGAGGTGAGAGCCGCATATCTAAATTTGATTTCCATATATATTCAATGCGGTTTGATCCTCGATAGTCAGTTTGCCGTCGTACTCTGACGATGATCAAGGAAGGTCGAAACGCGTCAGTGCGTTGCGGCTGGCGGTAGTTTTGTTATGTTGTTCGACGACTGGTTAAATACAATGGGATTGGTGTTTACTTCAAGCTCGCAAACTTGATTTAAAGAATTGTTACCACCACCCGCGCAAACAATTATTGTTAAATTGTATTGCCTATATATGTATATGTGGCGAAAGCTACAAACAGTTAATGTTCGTGACTGCATAGAAATTGTGCAGCCGACATTTCCAGTCAAGTTCAATGTATGCGAGACTGCTAGAGGTGAGAGCCGCATATCTAAATTTGATTTCCATATATATTCAATGCGGTTTGATCCTCGATAGTCAGTTTGCCGTCGTACTCTGATGATGATCATGGAAGGTCGAAACGCGTCAGTGTGTTGCGGCTGGTGGTAGTTTTGTTATGTTGTTCGAAGACTGGTTAAATACAATGGGGTTGCTGTTTACTTCAAGCTCGCAAACTTGATTTAAAGAATTGTTACCACCACCCGCGCAAACAATTATTGTTAAATTGTATTGCCTATATATGTATATGTGGCGAAAGCTGCAAAATAGTTAATGTTCGTGACTGCATAGAAATTGTGAATCCGACATTTCCAGTCAAGTTCAATGTATGCGAGACTGCTAGAGGTGAGAGCCGCATATCTTAATTTGATCTCCATATATATTCAATGGGGTTTGATCCTTGATAGTCAGTTTGCCGTCGTACTCTGACGATGATCATGGAAGTTCGAAACGCGTTAGTGTGTTGCGGCTGGCGGTAGTTTTCTTTTGTTGTTCGAAGACTGGTTAAATAAAATGGGGTTCGTGATTACTTCAAGCTCGCAAACTTGATTTAAAGCATTGTTACCACCACCCGCGCAATCAATTATTGTCAAATTTTAAGATCGTGACTGAACTCTATTTTCACGCAAACACAAAATGACACTATTAATTCTTTAACCTTCTTAACCACAATTGCAATTCCATCGACAATCCATAGTTGATTATCTAATGTGGGGCTATCAATTTCCACCACATCTGATCGAACAATGCTAACATCTGCATCCGTGTCTATTAAGAATTTTAAAGCACTTAGTCTATTCGCTAGGACGAACTTATTGTTGCTATAGCCAACAACCTCTTCAAAATTACCATTCAGCCGAAATCTAAGCGATTTACGGACTGAATTGTTGCGCATTTATTCCATTGAAGTTTGCGAACCTAACTTTTATGATTTTAGGATGCCTCCAATATGCACTACTTAGAACCTAGCAAGCGCAACCCCTTATGGCCCCTATTAGCTGGGAATCAACTGGTTGCCAGCAACTTCCATAGTGCCACAAGTCGAATACTTTCTTTCTATCGGGGACCACCCTATCGTGGAATCATGCATACTTCGCCATGACACTTGCCAAACTCGTTATATTTACGATGCCAAATGCACCACTCGCATGCCTTTGACACCGGGAATTTTCCCTACGTCTGTTGAAAATTTCCATCCTGGATATCAACTCACTTCCCGTCGGAGCGTACTTATATAATTCTCTTAGAGCAAGAGTCTCTCTGGGATATGTCTGAGATGCTCCTCAAGGCGCGGATCTGCTGTTACTGTATACAACTTAAGTTCCTTCTGGCGATACAATTTATCCAACCCTTAAAGTTTTTTATTCACTCTAGTGCCAGTGTAACATAAACATCTAGGATAGCCCCTAATGTGGCAGGCAATTTTGCTACAAAGATACTGTTGACAACTTCTTGAGAAATATCAAGCCAGATTGATTTCGAATGCCTTTGGTCACTACCATAGGGTATCCTCTGAGATACAAGGCTCAAATAATACATATATACGGTGTGATCAACTAAATTGGAAATATCTCCTAAAGTAAATTTCTAAAGTCCCACTATTAATTCCTCCGTATCATGAACACTTTCATAGTTGGCCATATTGTTAATAATAAGTGTGCTAGTATGTATTAGGTGTTGCGAATCCAGTAATAAATTAGTTCAGTTGTGACCAGAAGGATAAATCGAAGGCAGCATGAACGGAAAGTATAATCTCTTGCACATTCTTTTCGAGCTTACTGGCGACTCATCAGTAGGAGCTGGTATGTCGCCCTTTAACCACTATATATTTGGTCGAAGTATATGCAATAATAGGACGGTACAATAACCTAGACGAATGTGTAAACTTGCAATTGTGAAGCCAACATCATATAAAGTCTACGATAATGCGATTTCAACGCTAACTCACTCTATATAATATATATATCGAGTCTGTAAAGGATAATAACACTATGGCTATTGTGTTAGTAACCGATATGAACATTATTGTACCGAAAAGGTACATGGTACTAACACTACGGTTTCCGCGTAGGTACATGGTAGCAATATGATGGATATCAATTTATGCTTCCTTTCACTGAAATTTACAGACTCGATATATATAAAATGGAGTTAAATTGGCCGTACTTTGCTTAAAAAATGCCCCTAAATTTCTCCTTGTCATGTCGGTTGGAATCCTCTCAATAATGACTTGAGCCTGGTTTTTTCTTGACTTCGTTATACCGTCCCTGATATTTGTCCATTAGCGACAAACTAATCGGCAGGTTACCTTATCGTCGATCTCTTATTCAAAGCAGATTTAACTCTATTTAATAGATTTTTTATTAAAATGTAACTATCCACAGTAGCTTGTACGGTTATTTTAAATAATTAAATTCAAATCAGACTAGTTATCAAATGACCAACCAATGATTAAGGGTTCACAAAATTAATTTGCCATTTATTCACAATAACAATACTTTCATTAATTAAATGGATTTTCCCTTATGAAGTACTAATAGCAATATAAAAAGACAATACAGATTGCTTGGAATATATATATTTTTTTTTTTCGATGAACGCGTAAATGTTATTAAATTGTGCTTTCAGTTTTATTACAGTTATAATATTCACTGAAATTTTCGCATAGTAAAAAATTCTATCCTCCTTATGTTCATGTTATATTTTCTTTGCTTTTTATTTCAGGTTGTGTTGCAGTCCACTTCCTAGATGACAGTGATCTCGAAACCATTGTATAATAGATCAACTTCATAGAGAAGCACTTGTTCAAATAAAGTTTTAATTTACATTAATTACTTTAAACTTCAGAATTTTACATTGTAGATATTTAACACAGCTCAAAATGAAAGCGTTTTCGTGATTGTTTTAAAAAGATTGGATGTGATTTTGACTTTTTTCATGTTGCATGTCTTCCGTTTGACATTTGCTTCGCCTTAAACTAGCTGGGTAGTGCAATTATGTATTAGGTGTTGCGAACCTAGAAACAAATTAGTTCAGTTGTGACCAGAAGGATACACCAAAGACAGCATGAACAGAAAGTATAATCTAATGCACATTCGTTTCGTGCTTACTGGCGACTCATCAGTAGGAGCCGGTATTACGCCCTTTAATCACCATATATTTGGGTGAGGAATATGGGATCATAAGACGGTACAATCTCCTACACGAATGTGTAAACCTGCAGTAGTTAAGCTAACACTATATAAAGTCTCGACAATGTGATTTCAATGCTAATGCATTCTATATGTTGGTATCAGTTACAAACACAATAGGCATAGTGTTAGTATCCTTTACAGAATTGATATTTGTATTATATAGAGTGAGTTAGCATTGAATTCGCATTTTCTAGATTTTATATTATGCTAGCTTCACTACTGCAGATTTACAAATTCATCTAGGAGATTGTATCGTTATTTTATCCCACATTTCTCACCCAAATATATAGTGATTAAAGTGTAGGGGTACTTTTTGCTGTTGCTATCTCGTTCCTGATTTTGTACCCCTACTACATATCAATGGTGGCTCTTACTACTACCCGGGCGTCTAATCAGTCTCTGATCATTTTCGGATGGTTGATGCGAGAAGGCAAAAACATCTGGTCATACATATATTCTACACAATATTGCAATTAGAAATATAATTCACAGATAGTCCAATTTGACCATGTGCTGGTCGGCAATAAAAAAACAGATTTTAACATAAAATTATATCCTAAACAACATTCACAATTAAACTAGATTGTCCGTCTTCTAGACGGCAAAAATAAAAGTGATTTATGTCTATAAAGTGAAATGTTTATAACAAATGTCTGGATCGGAATGAATATAGTCAAAAGATTGAAAATATATGACAATATGAACATAGTAAAATGATTTATATTTATAAAGAAAATGATTTACATACAATTGGTTATTCTTACACAAATGTCTGGATTGTAATGAGTAGTCAAACGATTAAAGATACATGATAATATGAGCCTAGTAAAATTATTTATGTTCATAAAGTAAAATGTTTTGTGTAAACCGTTTAAAGATTTAAATGACAAACAACTCACAAATGTTTTTTATAGTAAACAATCAATCATTTTCATAGTAACGAATAATCCGATAAATTCACTAACACAATAGTCCACCGCGTGATCCTCTCGGATCGCGCGCGGTTCTGTCTATTTATAAAAACACTATTAATTACAAATAAAATTGCAGTTCAAGAAATATCGATTGAAACTGCTTGAGACTAAAAGAGATTGTTCCTAAAATCACAGCTAAGAGAAATATTGTTTAAGGACAGAGTTAGAATATTTGACCTTAAAGAGCACAGCGTTTGTAAAAATTGACCTTCGTTGGGTTGTAACACGGAGCCGCGTGTTACAAAAGGGCGTAATACCGGCTCCTACTGATGAATCGCCAGTAAGCACGAAACGAAAGTGCATGAGGTTATACTTTCTGTTCATGCTGTCTTTGGTTTATCCTTCTGGCCACAACTGAACTAATTTGTTACTAGGTTGGCAACACCTAATACATACTTGCACTACCCAGCTAGTTTAAGGCGAAGCAAATGTCAAACGGAAGACATGCAACATGAAAAAAGTCAAAATCAAATCCAATTTTTTTAAAACAGTCATGAAAACGCTTTGATTTTGAGCTGTGTAAAAAATCTACAATGTATAAATTCTGAAGTTTTAAGTAATTAATGTCAATTAAAACTTAATTTGATTAAATGCTTCTGTATAAAGTATGTATTAGGTTTTGCGAACCTAGTAACAAATTAGTTCAGTTGTGACCAGAAGGATAAACCAAAGGCAGCATGAACGGAAAGTATAATCTCATGCACATTCGTTTCGTGCTTACTGGCGACTCATCAGTAGGAGCCGGTATTACGCCCTTTAACCACTATATATTTGGTAGAAGAATGTGGAATAATAGGACGGTACAATTTCCTAGACGCATGTGTAAACCTGTAATAGTGAAGCTAACATAATCTAAAGTCAACGACAATGCGACTTCAATGCTAACTCACACTATATAATATATATACTGAGTCTGTAAAGGATAGTGACACTGTGGCTATTGTGTTAGCAATCGATACCGATTGTACCGAGGTACGGTACTAACACTATGGTTTCCGTGTCGGTACACGATACCAACCTGATGGATATAAATTTATGCTAAAGTTCACCCAAATGGAGAATTACAACAATTTCCGAACACCTGTTACTCCAGTTAAACCATACACTCTGGCCTTCATCAATATCAGTTATCACATTTCGCGGTAAGCATGACATCATTTAATTCAATATATTACAGTTAAATACTGTTTGTTGCGAAGAGCTAATATATATGCAAGTATGTATTAGGTTTTGCGAACCTAGTAACAAATTAGTTCAGTTGTGACCAGAAGGATACACCAAAGACAGCATGAACAGAAAGTATAATCTCATGCACATTCGTTTCGTGTTATGTTGCACGACTGCTAAAACAAAATGGGATTGGTTCTTACTTCAATTTCGCAAACTTGATTTAATGAATTCTGTGGAGAAACCTGCAAAACTTTAATATTCGTGACAGCATAGAAATTGTGCAGCCAACATTTACAATCAAGATCAATGTATGCGAGACTATTTGAGCTTATAGCGATATATTTAATTATGCTTTCCAAATATATATGCAATGCTGTTTAATCCTCGCTAGTCAGTTTGCTATCTTACTCCGACGATGATCGTGGATAGTCGAAAAGCGTCAACGATCGCGACTGTCGGTAGTTTTGTTATATTGTCTGACGAGTAGTAAAATACAATGGGATTGGTGTTTACTTGAAGCTCGAAAACTTAATTTAAAGATTTGTTACCACCACACGAGCAATAGATTATTGTTTAATTGTTACGCTTATTAATGGAGACAATATTACCAAATTTGCATCAAGCACCAGACGACCAATTAACGACCTAATTAGAAAACCTGAAAAATTGGCACTTGAGCACTGAGATATTTATAAATAGCAATAGACACGAAAGTTTGAAGTTAAGGGTTCATATGTAGGATGTATCATGTCGCAGCTAGCTTCGTTCTTGTTAAGGCACAGTAATATAACAAAATGTTTACATCAAATTATATATTGTACAAAGTTTTGATTATGAAAATTGAGTTGTCTTTATGGAACAGTTCTCGATGAATCTGCATATTCCATGAATGCAATTCTGTTAAACCAAATTATTTTTTTTATATTTGAATTAATAACTAATAAGTCTATCACATTGCAAATAATATTGGTAAATTATCCACACAATTGATGAAACACTATATATAAAAGTAGTTTTATTCGACGAATAAAACCATAATTTAGTTTTACATAATATCGTATTGATTTCTTTATGTTTGAAAAGCATGCATTTATGTACAATCATTGAAATTAATTTAATTTAGCAAGTGCCAAATTATTGTTTTATTTGTTTACAGTTAATTAGCATTTTGTTTTCTTCGGTTAATGTAATTTTGTTTGTTTAGTAAGCTATAAAATAAAATTCTATTTTTTTATATTTCTTCAGTTTGCGGTCAACAATACCAGCATTTCACTTTTTTGCAATCTGGCATTAGCAAAAGACGTTTTTGGCTCTGTTAGAATTACGGTAACGAATTTGGAGAGTTCAGCTTGAGAAATTGCAAGTGAGTTTTCAATTTTTGTAGTATATTTCAATTAATTTATGACAAATTCAGGTTTAGCATTTGTATTCTGTAGACAACATAAGATCCAAAATTGAGGCAGAAGTAGGACACATTCTTGAAGTCAAAAGATAATTTCTGAGCATCGGGGCAATCCAATCCATTTCAGTTCAGTTCAATTCAATTCTCTTCTATTCTATTGTGAAGGGTTGTGTTCGGTTTCAGTTATCTGCAGTTAGTCCCGATGTCAGAGAGCCCTTTCTATTTCTGTTCGAGTTCCATCTGGATTTGTCTTACAAAATATATTATCTTGAATTGATTTCCGAAAGCACATAAATTTTATCTTCGTACTCTTAATGCTTTTTAACAAGGTTACGTTTTGTTTTCAATCTAGCGAATTTGAATAGTCAGGAACAGGCGGTTTAGTCATTCTGTTTTCGTGCGAAATCTTTTTCTAGATTCATATGCCAGTGTGCAGTGTTCCTGAAGCATACACTTTCCAATGGCCCACTATATAATTAAAACAACTAAAAGATCGTTCTTAGGGGTATTTGTATTAATCTTGAGGAAACAAGGCTTTAATATAGGAGTCACAGTTTTAACCGTACAGAATAGATGCTGCTTAGTACAATGCTTGCATGGTAAGCAATTATATAAGCATTATTATAATCAAGGTTGCGGTCTTGATATAAACACCTGACCCATTAATTACTTACATATGTCAGTATAAACTAAGAAATGTATAGTGTAGAAAAGGCAATTCACTATACATTTCTTAGTTTATACTGACATATGTAAGTAATTAATGGGTCAGGTGTTTATATCAAGACCGCAACCTTGATTATAATAATTGTTATCACCACCCGCGCAACCAATGTTCGTTTAATTATATAAGCATTAGCCTGAATATTGTTACATGTGATTACGTTTACAATATATTTATAGGTTTACAAACAAACTCAGTTTTTCATACTATTTAATATACTAATTTATTATAACTTCTTTCAGGTAAATACACAATATGTGTCACTTATGTATAACGATGAACCTCTTCCTAGACTTATCATCAGTAACGCAAAACGCATATGACTATTCTTTGGCTAGCGTGCGTTCAGATTCGTCGTTTAGCACTCACAACGGAGAATCAGGATTACATGGTGGTATGGCAGTTGCAACAGATGTTTTTCCATCCCACCACCATGGGCATCTCAATCATGCTCATATGCATCATATTGAACATAATAATCAGAAGTATTCGCAGCAAAGCTATGGCTGCTCCCATACGACTCTTGAGCCTCACAATGGGACACTGCCTAGTATTCGTGTGCTGGATGTATGGGGCCATAATTTCAATGAAGGCATGCAATTAGTCCGAAAATTGCTTCGAGATACCCGTTTTGTTGCCATAGACACAGAATTCCCCGGTGTTGTCGCGGAGTTATTCGGTGACTTTGCCAGTAACTATGATCTGGCTTATAATACTATCAAAGTAAATGTAGATATGCTGAAGCCCATACAGATCGGATTTAGTTTTTTCAATAAAAATGGAAAATGCATCGACCAAATTTCTACTGTGCAGTTTAACTTAAAATGGGATGTGAATTTCGAGATACACGCAGCTGATTCTATTCAACTGTTGAACAAATGTGGTTTTGATTTCAACAAGTTAACATATCACGGCATTGAACCACATATGTTTGCAGAAACTCTCCGTACAAGTGGTCTTATATTTAATGATGAAATAACATGGGTTGGGTTCCATAGGTAAGTTGTTAAATTTATTCATGGTTAAGCGCTTACGATTTTGCGTACATGATGAAGCTGTGCACAAATTGGCCTTGCATGCCTGATGCGTATGAAGATTTTCAGTGTCAAATGCAAATTTATTTTCCGAGGATTGTCGATGTCAAATCGATGATGAATGAGTACAAGCTCTTTAAAGGTGGATTGCAGAAATTAGCGGACGCATTAGGAGTGCCAAGATTCGGTGAAAAGCATCAAGCTGGTAGCGATGCTTTGCTTACTGGAGAAACTTTCTTTCGCTTTATTGAGGTAATTACAATTTTTATATTTCTTAGGAACATTGCAATGGAAAGCTAAAGCTAAATTTGTTTAATCTTGTTTATGGATTAACTAATTATCCCAATGGAACTGCAGCTGCTTTGCATAGGCGAAATACATAACGCACCCAGTTCGAATTGGAGGAAGTGATACGACATAATTTGTCTGTATTGAATAATGCTGCTGCTCATATTGCTGATCATTCTGGTCTACCTTCAATGGAGATGGGAGCAGGTAATTTGCGGATTTATTTATTATATTAAATTTGAAGAATTACATTTAAAGAATGGTGTCTATTATGAATTAATTTGACAATTGTATTTCCATTAAATGGCAGTTCATTTGCGTACAAAATTAATACCTTTTGCATTTTTATTCTGCAGGCGATACGACTAGGAAACCATAGTGTTAGTACCATGTACCTTTTCGGTACAATAATGTTGGTATCGGTTACTAACACAATAGCCATAGTGTTAGTATCCTTTACAGACTCGGTATATATATTATATAGTGTGAGTTAGCGTTGAAATCGCATTTTCGTTGACTTTAGATGATGTTAGCTTCACTATTGCAGGTTTACACATTCGTCTGGGAGATTGTACCGTCCTATTATTCCACATTCTTCTGACCAAATATATAGTGGTTAAAGGGCGTAATACCGGCTCCTACTGATGAGTCGCCAGTAAGCACGAAACGAATGTGCATGAGATTATACTTTCCGTTCATGCTGCCTTCGGTTTATCCTTCTGGTCCCAACTGAACTAATTTGTTACTAGGTTCGCAACACCTAATACATAATTGCATATATATTAGTTCTTCGCAAAAAACAGTATTTAACTGTAAGCCATCATATTACTGGCGAAATATTGAAAAAACTTGTAAATTCGTCACTTTCTTCCAATGGCTTTAACATCGTTCATACTAACCATTGGAAATGCGTTGTTAAACAAAGATTACGTAGCACCGCATTTCCAATGGTTAGCATGAATGATGGTGAAGCCTTCGGAAGAAAGGGACAAATACGCACCCAGCCTGATCGAAATGTTGATCAATCGGATCTATGTGAAACTGTTAGTGCAAAGCTGCAACCCACGTACGCAAAACGCGGCATTGCAAAATATGAAGCTGGCACCCCGCAAAAATTCAAATTTTTATTTATTCGTTTTGAACTTGTTAGCAATCTCTGAAATCCGGAAATTATATATATATTTATAAAGCCGTCGAAAATCCTAGCTCTTTTTTTCATAATAATACCTTAAAATAATTCGCAAACTCTCAGAATTATTTTCTTCGATTTAAAGGCAGAAAGTAGTTTAAATCCATCAATTATAAACATATTTCTTTTAAATAAGTTAAATAAAAATATACAATAACGCACAATTATATTTGAAGTTTTAAATTTTTAACTGAAAGTTATTGAAAGAAACGGTTTTTGTTTTGTATGGTACTTTATACGAAAAGTTCTTTTACATATTTTCCCTTTAATGCTTCATATTCCACAATTTCGTTAAAAAATGTATACAAGTGACATCGTAACTTCAACTGTATTTGGCAAAACAACAACGGTTTAAAGTAAAGACTCAAGTAATTATCGTTTATAGAAGACGTGAGGTCAATATTTTGCAAATAATTAATCGGAATTATCATGGAAATCTGGATGAGTACACAAAGTTTCCAGTTGGTCAGTGGCAAAATCATCTGCACTAGCAACCTCCGCGTACAAGACCTGAACAAGTGTAGGGTTTTCTATGCCATAGTGAAATGTTTCAACAGCTGGCAAGACTAGGAGATGATAACTTCTTTGCTCCTCTATTCGATTACCGATCACTAGATTAGTTGGTGAGGGTAAAGTATCATCATTTGTCCCGTCAAAACCAATAAAGATCTCAGACGATGGCGCGTGCTCTATCTCGTGGTGAAAATTAGGCTGAGAATTCTCAATCGGTTCGAATATACTGTCAGATCTTATTTCAGCCATAAATACATTGTCATGAGCGTCATTGTTGAACGCTTTTGGTACGTACATCTAAAAGATTAAAGGAAAAATATACCCAAATTATAAAATGCCTTTTTTATGATGAATTCGTAATTCCACAAAATATGATTAATCTGCTATGGATTGACATGAGCTCAATATCGAAACACATTAGATTGAAAATCGGGAATGGATTCAAAACTAGTACTAGTTAGCACACTTATTTATAAACATTTGGTTAAGCAAGTTTAACTAAACTTCGAACATAACTGCGCAAAGTCAATATTCTGAGGAATGGTTTCAGGAAATGCATACCAGCAGGTTTATTAAACTCTGACGAATAAATTGAACTTATTAATAACTCTCGTGCACAAGCAAAGGCAGATGTTAGTTCAATGTGTACAATTGTGAGAAAGAAATCTATTGTTGGTCCGCAAAATCCTATTCCCTAATTCCCACATGAAAGCCAGCTGACCAACTTTTGTAACAGGATTTCAGTTAACATTTATTTGCGTAAACATTCGAAGATTTGGTGGGCAGAAAATTTAAGTTGATTACTGAGCCAGTGCCCATCTCGTTTATAAAACGCAATTTAATTTTAAACCGGACCAGTTTCCTTTCAGCGACGCAATTCTCTGTATGATGACTGATTAACTGACACCGGGCAATATTAATAACAATAATATTCGGTCCACCCTTCTCCAGATCCATTGATTAAAACAGAGGTAATGTGAGAAGAGATTCTCCTACCATTTGACCAGTCCAAAAAATTCACTTGCAGAAGAAAGAAGGGTGCAAACTATCAAAAATGCATACATCCTTTTACTTGGAATTAGAGCCTCAATCTATAAATCCATTTTCTCTTAGGATCCGCTGAAGTCAAGAAAATGGAAATTTGTTTCAAAAGATATTCTGTAAATCAAGTCTGAACCTGCGTAGTTGATGAAAATTACCTATTTCTAATTCAATATTTGCTTTGTACCAGGTTGATACTCTATATGAAATAATGGCATATCGCTGAGGAGTTTCGGAACCATCGTGTCTAAATCCAATCCAGTTAGGATCGACCTGAAGAAATGGCCGATGATAAACGTTAGTGATTGTAACATATAGATAGATAGATATACATATCGATGGATATCTAAATAGGTAGATAGATAGATTGATAGATAGACAGATATAAATATAACGATAGATGGATGAATAAGTGGTTGTATAAATATATAGATAAATAAATGGATATATATATATATATATATTGTGATAGATAGATAAATTAAAATTTATTTAGATATTTAGACATATAGCTAGATTTAAAGTTAGGCGCCATTTTAGCAAAAAAATTTTAATAATGCACAAAGGAAATTTTTATTTGCGTACGATCTAGCAATTAGACATAGTAAAGGTAGTTTTACTGTATCTTACATTGGAACTGATCTAAATGAGACGAGCTCCAATTGCAATCGGGGTTTGTTTTGGTTGCCTACAGATTGAGTTTATGTAGAAGATTCTGAGTACTTAGTGCTGTCTATAAATATGCATATTCATTGGAATGGTTAGTTGGTATAACGGGTAGTCTTAATGATTTTGTTATGTTTTATTTTTGAAATTAGTACAACCAAGTCATATTTCTTTCAGTTTTATTGAATTTAGCATCAGAGTTTTACTAATTTTACTTTTGATATTTTATTGCGTTGGATTTTGGATTAGCTGTATTCTTTTCATAATCTGTTTGAGAGTTTTATTGTTGAATGTAAAGACTTTATGAATGCAGATGATTTAGGCTTGAGTTTTGTCGGTTCCATTTCTCATTTAGACTTGTGTTCTTTTTGTTTGTAGTTATTTAAAAATCATTAAATTTTTGATGCCAGATTTGGGATGGCAGAAGTACGTTACCTTGTCTTCTGTGTGGAAATGAAGATTCAAGTATATTTGGTAATGAGTTGACTCTCCATAAACACCGTTTTGCACGTTGTAAAGTAACTTCTTCATGTTCGAGCTTACTACGCAACAAAGCAAAGTTACCAATGATTTTCTGTTCTTGTCTTTTGGTACAATTTTTTTTCAATATTTCGCCAGTAATACGATGGCTTACAGTTGAATACTGTTTGTTGCAAAGAACTAATATATATGCAATTATGTATTAGGTGTTGCGAACCTAGTAACAAATTAGTTCAGTTGTGACCAGAAGGATAAACCGAAGGCAGCATGAACGGAAAGTATAATCTCATGCATATTCGTTTCGTGCTTACTGGCGACTCATCAGTAGGAGCCGGTATTACGCCCTTTAACCACTATATATTTGGACAAAGAATGTGGAATAATAGGACGGTACAATCTCTCAGACGAATGTGTAAACCTGCAATAGTGAAGCTAACATCATCTAAAGTCAACGAAAATGCGATTTCAACGCTAACTCACACTATATAATATATATACCGAGTCTGTAAAGGATACTAAACTATGCTATTGTGTTAGTAACCGATACCAACAATATTGTACCGAAAAGGTACATGGTACTAACACTATGGTTTCCTAGTCGTATCGCCTGCAGATTAAAAATGCAAAAGGCATTACTTTTGTATACAAATGAACTGCCATTTAATGGAAATAAAATTGTCAAATTAATTCATAATAGACACCATTCTTCAAATTTAATTCTTCAAATTTAATATAATAAATAAATCCGCAAATTACCTGCTCCCATCTCCATTGAAAGTAGACCAGAATGATCAGCAATATGAGCAGCAGCATTATTCAATACAGTCAAATTATGTCGTATCACTTCCTCCAATTCGAACTGGGTGCGTTATGTATATCGCCTATGCAAAGCAGCTGCAGTTCCATTGGGATAATTAGTTAATCCATAAACAAGATTAAACAAATTTGGCTTTAGCTTTCCATTGCAATGTTCCTAAGAAATATAAAAATTATAATTACCTCAATAAAGCGAAAGAAAGTTTCTCCTGTAAGCAAAGCATCGCTACCAGCTTGATGCTTTTCACCGAATCTTGGCACTCCTAATGCGTCCGCTAATTTCTGCAATCCACCTTTAAAGAGCTTGTACTCGTTCATCATCGATTTGACATCGACAATCTTCGGAAAATAAATTTGCATTTGACACTGAAAATCTTCATACGCATCAGGCATGCAAGGCCAATTTGTGCACAGCTTCATCATGTACGCAAAATCGTAAGCGCTTAACCATGAATAAATTTAACAACTTACCTATGGAACCCAACCCATGTTATTTCATCATTAAATATAAGACCACTTGTACGGAGAGTTTCTGCAAACATATGTGGTTCAATGCCGTCGATATGTTAACTTGTTGAAATCAAAACCACATTTGTTCAACAGTTGAATAGAATCAGCTGCGTGTATCTCGAAATTCACATCCCATTTTAAGTTAAACTGCACAGTAGAAATTTGGTCGATGCATTTTCCATTTTTATTGAAAAAACTAAATCCGATCTGTATGGGCTTCAGCATATCTACATTTACTTTGATAGTATTATAAGCCAGATCATAGTTACTGGCAAAGTCACCGAATAACTCCGCGACAACACCGGGGAATTCTGTGTCTATGGCAACAAAACGGGTATCTGGAAGCAATTTTCGGACTAATTGCATGCCTTCATTGAAATTATGGCCCCATACATCCAGCACACGAATACTAGGCAGTGTCCCATTGTGAGGCTCAAGAGTCGTATGGGAGCAGCCATAGCTTTGCTGCGAATACTTCTGATTATTATGTTCAATATGATGCATATGAGCATGATTGAGATGCCCATGGTGGTGGGATGGAAAAACATCTGTTGCAACTGCCATACCACCATGTAATCCTGATTCTCCGTTGTGAGTGCTAAACGACGAATCTGAACGCACGCTAGCCAAAGAATAGTCATATGCGTTTTGCGTTACTGATGATAAGTCTCGGAAGAGGTTCATCGTTATACATAAGTGACACATATTGTGTATTTACCTGAAAGAAGTTATAATAAATTAGTATATTAAATAGTATGAAAAACTGAGTTTGTTTGTAAACCTATAAATATATTGTAAACGTAATCACATGTAACAATATTCAGGCTAATGCTTATATAATTGCTTACCATGCAAGCATTGTACTAAGCAGCATCTATTCTGTAAGGTTAAAACTGTGACTCCTATATTAAAGCCTTATGTTTCCTCAAGATTAATACAAATACCCCTAAGAACGATCTTTTAGTTTTTTAATTATATAGTGGGCCATTGGAAAGAGTATGCTTCCGCAACACTGCACACTGGCATATGAATCTAGAAAAAGATTTCGCACGAAAACAGAATGACTAAACCGCCTGTTCCTGACTATTCAAATTCGCTAGATTGAAAACAAAACGTAGCCTTGTTGAAATACATTAAGAGTACGAAGATAAAATTTATGTGCTTTCGGAAATCAATTCAAGATATTATATTTTGTAAGACAAATCCAGATGGAACTCGAACCGAAATAGAGAGGGCTCTCTGACATCGGGACTAACTGCAGATAACTGAAACCGAACACAACCCTTCACAATAGAATAGAAGAGAATTGAATTGAATTTAATTGAATTGAATTGAATTGAATTGAATTGGATTGGATTGCCCCGATGCTCGGAAATTATCTTTTGACTTCAAGAATGTGTCCTACTTCTGCCTCAATTTTGGATCTTATGTTGTCTACAGAATACAAATGCTAAACCTGAATTTGTCATAAATTAATTGAAATATACTACAAAAATTGAAAACTCACTTGCAATTTCTCAAGCTGAACTCTCCAAATTCGTTACCGTAATTCTAATAGAGCCAAAAACGTGTTTTGCTAATGCCAGATTGCAAAGAAGTGAAATGCTTGCTCTTGTTGACCGCAAACTAAAGAAATATAAACAAATAGAATTTTATTTTATAGCTTACTAAACAAACAAAATTCCATTAACCAAAGAAAACAAAATGCTAATTAATTGTAAACAAATAAAACAATGATTTGACACTTGCTCAATTAAATTAATTCCAATGATTGTACATAAATGCATGATTTTCAAACATGAAGAAATCAATACGATATTATGTAAAACTAAATTATGGTTTTATTCGTCGAATAAACCTATTTTTATATATAGTATTTCATCAAATGTGTGGATAATTTACCTATATTATTTGCAATGCGTTAGACTTATTAGTTATTAATTCAAGTATAAAAAAATTAATTTGGTTTAACAGAATTGCATTCATGGAATATGCAGATTCATCGAGATCTGTTCGATAAAGAGAACTCAATTTTCATAATCAAAACTTTGTACAATATATAATTTGATGTAAACATCTTGTTATATTACTGTGCCTTAACAAGAACGAAGCTAGCTGCGACATGATACATCCTACATATGAACCCTTAACTTCAAACTTTCGTGACTATTGCTATTTATAAATATCTCAGTGCTCAAGTGCCAATTTTTCAGGTTTTCTAATTAGGTCGTTAATTGGTCGTCTGATGCTTGATGCAAATTTGGTAATATAGTCTCCATTAATAAGCGTAACAATTAACCAATAATTTATTGCGCGTGTGGTGGTAACAAATCTTTAAATTAAGTTTTCGAGCTTCAAGTAAACACCAATCCCATTGTATTTTACTACTCGTCAGACAATATAACAAAACTACCGACAGTCGCGATCATTGACGCTTTTCGACTATCCACGATCATCGTCGGAGTAAGATAGCAAACTGACTAGCGAGGATTAAACAGCATTGCATATATATTAGGAAAGCATAATTAAATATGTCGCTATAAGCTCAAATAGTCTCGCATACATTGATCTTGATTGGAAATGTTGGCTGCACAATTTCTATGCTGTCACGAATATTAAAGTTTTGCAGGTTTCTCCACAGAATTCATTAAATCAAGTTTGAGAAATTGAAGTAAGAACCAATCCCATTTTGTTTAAGCAGTCGGGCAACAACAAAATTACCGCCAGTCGCACGCGTTGACGAATTTCGACCTTCCTTGATCCTCGATAGTCAGTTTCCGTCGTACTCTGATGAAGATCGTGGAACGTCGAAACTCGTCAGTGCCTGCGATTGGTGGTAGTTTTGCTATGTCGACTGGTGGCTGGTTAAATACAATGGGATAGGTGTGTACATATGCAATGCGGTTTGATCCTCGCTAGTCAGTTTGCCATCGTAATCGGACGATGATCATGGAAGGTCGAAACGCATCAGTGCGTGCGACTGTCGGTAGTTTTGCTATATTGTTTATTGTATATGACCAGTCGTCAGACAAGATAGCAAAACTATCGCCAGTCGCACGCATTGATCCGTTTCGAACTTCCATGTTCATCAAGTATGTATTAGATGTTGCGAACCTAGTAACAAATTAGTTCAGTTGTGACCAGAAGGATAAACCAAAGGCAGCATGAACGGAAAGTATAATCTCATGCACATTCGTTTCGTGCTTACTGGCGACTCATCAGTAGGAGCCGGTATTACGCCCTTTAACCACGATATATTTTGGTCAAGAATGTGGGATATTAGGTCACAACTGAACTAATTTGTTACTAGGTTCGCAACACCTAAAACATACTTGCATATACATTAGTTCTCCGCAACAAACAGTATTTAACTGTTATTTCATGTTCATCGTCCGATTACGACGGCAAACTGACTAGTGTGGATCAAACAGCATTGCATATATATGGAAAACGAAACTATAAATGCGGCACTCAGATCAAATAGTCTAGTGTATATTGAACTTTCCTGGATTCTAAAGCAAATTTAATTTATATATATATTAGTTTTTATGTTTTTATTTTCACATGGTTATATGACACTGAGGTATCTGTTACTGACGACTTTTATTTTGCTGGTTGTCATGATGATAATATTTTTGTTGTTCTTGATGATGATGGTTGTGATGATGATGATGAAATTCATCTTTTCGTTGAACGCGTAAATGATATTAAATTATGTTTTCAGTTTTATTACAGTTATAATATTTACTGAAATTTTCGCATAGTGAGAAATGCTACCCTCCTTATGTTCATGTTATATATTCATTGCTTCTTATTTCAGGTTGTGATACAGTCCACTTCCTAGATGACAGTGATCTCGAAACCATTGTACAATAGATCAACTTCATACAGAAGCACTTGTTCAAATAAAGTTTTAATTTACAT
>JAQBSW010011133.1:0-21331 GCA_029291075.1 Eudiplozoon nipponicum | reverse complement strand
CCACACATATTCATTGCATGTTTTACACTTTTACACATCATAATTACGAATGGAAATTGTTTATTTTCTAGGCTTTATCCTGAAACATGTATTTTATAAGATGATAGCTAATAAAATCAGTTTGATAAAATGAAAGTTTGAAAATTGAAGCACGATATCTCCGAATTACACACGAAACTCTATTGTTCTGAAACAAATGATTATGCCAAGATGGTATATTCATTTCTAGCGATATTTTATTGAGTATAAAGATTTTAAGATGTGTTACGTTTAACTTCATTTGGTGCTTGCAGATATACTTAACTATAATTGATTACTTATACTTAAATTGTGAAGCTATTTTACAATTCAGTAAAGGAAGCCATTTATGTCAATATTTCTTCTACAATTAAATGGTCATTTCTAATGATTTCCAGAAAAAAATTACTTAAATATAGCTCACAAAATGATAGCAAATTACTGTTGAATAATTCTCTGGGGAAGTGTTGAAAGGCATTTTATGTCACTTGGTTATATTAATAGGACATAACCAAAAATTTTTATTTCCCTCTTCAATCTTTTTTTCATTCTTACCAATACCAGTAGATAATATTTATGCATGGGAACTGCGCATTTCGGAGTATAGAACTAACCAATAATATGTCATTTCAATAAGTTTAACAAATGAATAACTAAAAGAAGGTAATTATTTGCAATTGCAGAATTTGAGAAAGTTTGGCAGTAATGTTTGACACATTCCTTGGCGCCTTATTTTAGCAGTAGGCAGAATTTGTTGTCATTATAATATTTTCGTCGGTTATATTGTCACTATGTATAAAATTGAATTAATAAAGAAGAAAATCGATTTTAAATACAAACAGAAAATTTTCACACAGAAATTCCATGTTTATTGGGTAATTTAATATTTTGTATTCGAAGAGGATTATTGAGTATCTACGATAAAAGTTATTTAACATTATCAAAATTAGAAGTAATTCTTTTATGTTGAAAAATTTCCATTAAAAATTTGTCCATACAGTTTTTCAAGCAGTTGAATGTACGAAACACTACAGAAAAATTATTTTTGTCGCAATAATTTTTTTTTTCATGCCATCGTAGGAGCCGCGATGATTTTTTGATTTAATCAACCGTAAATTATAATAATAGGATTGGTGTCACTCCCAAGCTCATAAAGTTCATTAAATGAAGAGCCAAATTATAGAAAACGCGATAAAAGTGAACAAAAAAGGAAAATATATACTCACTCGGCCATTCATAACAAAACAGAAACAAATATAAGGAAACTATAATACTACTCAAACTAAGATTAAATATATTTATTTAATCGATCATCTATAGTCATATCGGAAGTCACATTTTTCAGTAATTAGGTTTTAATGAAATTGAACTGTTGAAGAAATTCACCAAATTTAGTTTTGATCTCGTTAGATTTTATGTCATTAATTTCTAATTGCTTGTTCAGTGACACGATAGAGTTTTTGGCTACGTAGCTCCAGGATAATTTCACAAATTGTATACTGAATGACTAAGAATTATGAAAATTACAGTTTGTGTTATTCAGATATGCTATTCTACTTTGATAGCCAAATAAACGGGAAAATAAATGGGCCAGAGATGAATTTTTATTTCGTTATAATTATTACAGGTATTTTTATTTGCATTCTGGTGCAAAAGACTTACCGTTGTGTCAACGTACGTTTTCTCATCTGAAAAGCCGTAAAAACTGTTTTAGAAATTAAGCAAATGACACCTAAGTATTTCTGTGTGTGCAGTTCAAACGCAGAACTGGTAGCATATTGCGCAGATACGGTTTCGGCACGTAAGCATGAATATGGCTACATTTACAATTAAATTTGTTTGTCCATAAAATTAAAAAATAAATAGGACATTGCATAATATGCGTTGCCATATTTTTCTCATGATTGCTCATTGTCCGACTTGTGTATTGCGCGTAATCTTTTTTTAATATTTTTAGCTTCCAAATTGTATAATAACCTTGTTCTCGTTACTTGCACATGAGATAAGAAATACGTTTCCATTAATTTTCAATATTAACCCAAAGTGGCCAAACGCATGAAAACTATGTCTGCTTGTTTTGGATTAATCACGTTCCACAGGCCAATTTACGTTTATTTTGTGCATCTCTAAACATCTTCTATCAAGTATAAGTGAAAACATTGCATGGTATTAATTTTTTTAAATTTGTACTAACTTGGTACATTTAACCTGAATCGAAAACAAATTGATTGCATACATTGTCTTCATTTTTACTCCAGATAATTCGATTTCTTCTATTTTGGAACCCTTTCGCAAATGCTAACTCAAACAGAAGATATCATTCACATCTGTCGCAACACATACACATACTGTGAGTGAAAAATATTGATTGTTGCGCGGCTGTTTATAAGTTAACTAATGAGGAATTGCGATAAATGCGAAAAACCATCTGAGTATTTATAAAATATAAAAATTATGAATCACTATGTAATACCTAGTTATCTTTAAAAAAATTTTCCCCAAATATCTAAACTAAAATAAACATTTTGTGTACAGACATTACACATCCACTAATAAAGAACTATTGAATATTAATGTTCCGTGCATTTATTTCCGTTGTCATGAATTAAATAGCAATGTATTATTTTTCTGACGTAATTTGAAAAGTTAGTGCGTTAGCCTTCTTTTTCAAGTGATGATATTTTATTAGTTACATACCAGTGAATATTTTATTAAATTTTGACATCTATATAAATATTTCATATATTCCAACTTCAATTTTTAAAGTAATTTTATAAGTATTTGTATATGTATAAATAAATGACTATTTCGCGCTCCAAACAAACATCAAAGCATTTCCACTTTAAATATCTTTTTATTTAATTGTTTCATTGAAGAGGTTATGTAAGCAAAATTGTTGTTGTTTATGTAGAAAAAGTTTTCAAATTCTTACTGATATTTTAATTTAATTGTCAATCAAACAATTTACTTTCCAGCCGCCAATCTTGCATAAACTCGTAGATGCCTATTTAAAAATAAATGGTATTTCAATAAATATTAGTATTTAGTAATAATAAGTTGTATACCAGATTTAAATTCATAACGAATAAGATTATATTGTAATACTTGCAATTGTTGAACAATCGAATTCAAAAGCAATACAATTATTATGCAATATGGAAAGAAACTCAGGTAATGGTTATACATCTTCAAAAACTAGTCTTGTTAAATCTTGTCAATTTTATAATATATAGAAGCAAGTTATTTAAATGAAATTTAAACTTTGAATTAGAATATACTCAAGGCACAATAAAATTAGTAAAATATGCTTCAGTTTAAAGTGTTAGCAGCCAGAATTTAGAAATTTAAATTCGAGTAAACTCTAAAGTTAGCTAAATTAATTTCAAATACATTAATTTCCAGGTCTTTAAATGCATGTAATCACTGCTTCGTTATGTTCTTCCTCATATACTAGGCATCTAAAGTATACTGTTTTATTTTCTTGGCATTGAGGGAGGTCAACTACATAGGAAATTCTGATTTGTGATATTTTCTGGAATAAATTTTTGTGTAAATTTAATTTTTAAAAATTTAAACTCTGTTAAAAAATTTTTATAATGTCAAATTAATTTATTAACAAAACTTAATGACTGCGTCTAATCATTGTTCCCCGGTTTTCATGAGAAGGAATAATTAATGTTATTTGTTAATTGTGAATAATGGCCAATATATCTGACAAATTTATAAAGAATGAATTATTTTTTCAGACCAGTAGAAAATAAAAATATATTTAAATGTAGGATCTGCGTTTATATTGCCACTCGGGACTTCGAAAGTGTAATTTAAAAGCGCAATATTGAGCTAACTATCAAATATAAGTTTCAAATAGAAGGCCTATTTTTCAAAGCACGAATAAAAAATTGCAGCTTTTGAAAAGAAACAAAATTTTCACATTATTCCTCTTCCTTTATCTATAATGCATACTTATAGTTAAATTGATATATTTTAAAACCCAAAATAACAGTTATTTATTTTAAAATATAAAATAATTTCTATATTTAAAGCTTTCAAATAAATTAAATCCATTTCATTGGTCAAAAACTTTGTAATCGCATTTATAAATACTTTGCCAGAAATGTATTATAAAACTGCTATAATACAAATATGTATAGGAGATTCTACCTTTTTAAATACATCACATTTTTAGACCGAACATAGAGTGAGTTTTGGACCTATTGATGAGCCGTTATTATGTCTGAACTGCAAATAAAAATTAAATTATACATTTGGCTCGTACTGACAGGTATTTTAAAAGTATTTATCGCAGATTATTGTTTGATGTAACTAAAATAAAACATAATTAATAAAAATCAGAGTATGTTTTCCACAAAATGCTTTGTTTTCAGCTAGAAATCCCACGAGGTTATGCCAAAACAGCAGAAGGAAACTATCTTAAAGAAGGCAAAATTTTGTCATAAAAAAAATTTACAAATTACATTTAATAAATACACCAATCACCGTAATTATAGTGCAGATAACTAATAAGCTGTAAAACATATTATATTTAGAATAGATATGCCATAGATTTGTAAAAACTAAAGCAGCTGACGTGATATAATTGAGGCAAAGTGTAAGCCACTCTAGATAAGACAAAAAGAACATTTTAAATAAGCTATAACATTATTCTAGCCAAATTGCACAACATATGTCACTTAATCTCATGTAAAACACTTTTCATTCTAACTTTTTGTAAAAAGGAATTTCTTGGGATCTGAAGTGCTCAAGAAAATTTTTATAAGAAAAACTATATTTCATAATCAAGGTGATAAAATTTTGTAGGTATCCCGTATACTGCGATTTGCCAACATTGTTGCAATCTTGCTATAATTGTTATAATGGTTATTTCGACAGCTGAAGAGAGTTAAATATTATCCCAATTTATTTCATACGTAACGGGTTCATTTTTGTAATAAACAAGTAAAAACATTTACAAAAATTAATAGAGCGTGTGGTTATAAAAGTTAATTATCTAAAGTGTGCGAGCTTGATATAAGCAGCAGTCCAATTATAAAAATATTTACTTCCACCACCGTTGATTATTCTAGGTCTCTGAATGGCGCTTGAAGATTGGTAACATGTGCGAGCCAGTCTCGTTAATTGACGTGTTATCTTTGTTCTCGTTACTCTGAGGATTTCCACAGATGTACTGTCCATTGAAAAAGATGTGATCACAAATATAACCCATTTTAGGCTAACCTTTTTGTCAATTTCTTCTCCGAACATAAGCATAGCTATCACGCAAATCTCACAGCAAAAAAAACAGAATTTTTGGAAACGTGGTATCCTTATTCGAATAAGTTTTATTTATTTGTATTTTATACTTATTAAAGTTTTCGCTTGCCTAAATATCTGTCCTTTATTAACTACTCAACTATATTCACCGGCATACGCTAAAAAACATAGGCCTAATTCCAATAGTTTTATTCCCCGTATATATTTTGGCAGTCTTTGACGGCTGCTTTCTTCTGTTTTCCTATCATCACAAAGTTAAAAAATAAATATATATATAAGCCCTCAGCTACTTAATCAGTCACAAAATAACATTAATCACGAAAGTGTATTATTGTTATAGAATAGTCCCGGAAAACAAAATTTCTTTATTCCTAATAATTTATAACTAAAAATTCCCAAGAATAGCAACTCGTTCCATATAAGCATGCCCGAACACAGTCAAAGTCAGTTAACGTGTTAAAATTAAAAATTAAACAAACGAAGGAGAATTTTCTTGAAGAATGACATAATTAACGAAAATGAAATTTATTCTCGGTTTAGCATTATGAACATCATTGAGCTTTTATATAATTAAACGAACGTTGGTTGCGCGGGCGGTGATAACAGTTACTATAATCAAGGTTGCGATATTGATATAAGCACCTGGCCCATTAATTACTTGCATATTTCAGTATAAAGTAAGAATTGTACAGTGTAGACAAGGCAATTCAACCAGTAGACCGGTTTTGCCCTTATTGAGAATTCTTCACATTCTGGTCAGAATTTGCCGCGGACAGTGCTCGAACCTGGTCACCTCTGCTTCGAAATCTGGTGCTCTAAACACAGAGCTCCTCTACCGCACACCACACAATATTTTCATTTATATAATATGTAATGTAACTTGGTTAATCCTATTTTTCTTTTAGGTGGAGCTCATATGTTATCCATTTAGGACAAAATTACCAACTAAACCTCCCTAATCTAACATTACCGTATAAACACCACACAACATGGGGAAGTGGTATTGAAATAAATTTTTATATACTTAAACGAATGTTGGTTGCGCGGGCGGTGATTCCAATTACTGTAATCAAGTTTGCAATTTTGAAAAAAAAACCTGACCTATAAACTAAGTACATATGTCAGAATTTATATATTATCAACAATGTTAATTTCAATACTCAAGTGCATATGATTCACATGGAATACGATATATCAGCCAAATAAGTCTATATTTATACCCACATTTCATAAAATCATCCCTCTTTATATAGAATAGAGATGAAAACCGTGCTTAAAATTGTTCTAGACGTCCTCGATTCGTTTTCAATCTTAGAATTCAGTTAAATACTGTTTGTTGCGAAGAACTAATATATATGCAAGTATGTATTAGATTTTGCGAACCTAGTAACAAATTAGTTCAGTTGTGACCAGAAGGATAAACCAAAGGCAGCATGAACGGAAAGTATAATCTCATGCACATTCGTTTCGTGCTTACTGGCGACTCATCAGTTGGAGCCGGTATTACACCCTTTAACCACTATATATTTGGTAGAAGAATGTGGAATAATAGGACGGTACAATCTCCTAGACGAATGTGTAAACCTGTAATAGTGAAGCTAACATAATCTGAAGTCAACGACAATACGACTTCAATGCTAACTCACACTCTATAATATATATACCGAGTCTGTAAAGGATACTAACACTATGGCTATTGTGTTAGTAACTGATACCTTTTTTGAAATCGATGAGTACCAGATACTAACACTATGGTTTCCGAGTCGGTACATGATACCAACCTGATGGATATAAATTTATGCTAAAGTTTATTCAAATTGGGAATTACAACAATTTCCGAACATCTGTTACTCCAGTTAAACCATACACTCTGGCCTTCATCGATATCAGTTATCCCATTTCGCGGTAAGCATGACATCATTCAATTCAATATATTACAGTTAAATGCTGTTTGTTGCGAAGTGCTAATATATATGCAAGTATGTATTAGGTTTTGCGAACCTAGTAACAAATTAGCTCAGTTGTGACCAGAAGTATAAACCAAAGGCAGCATGAACGCAAAGTATAATCTAATGCACTTTCGTTTCGTGCTTACTGGCGACTCATCAGTAGGAGCCGGTATTACGCCCTTTAACCACCATATATTTGGTAGAAGAATGTAGAATAATAGGACGGTACAATCTCCTAGACGAATGTGTAAACCTGAAATAGTTAAGCTAACATAATCTGAAGTCAACGACAATGCGACTTCAAAAAAAAGGTATCAGTTACTAACACAATAGCCCTAGTGTTAGTATCCTTTACAGACTCGGTATATATATTATATAGTGTGAGTTAGCATTGAAGTCGTATTGTCGTTGACTTCAGATTATGTTAAGTTCACTATTACAGGTTTACACATTCGTCTAGGAGATTGTACCGTCCTATTATTCCACATTCTTCTCCCAAATGTATAGTGGTTAAAGGGCGTAATACCGGCTCCTACTGATGAGTCGCCAGTAAGCACGAAACGAATGTGCATGAGATTATACTTTCCGTTTATGCTGCCTTTGGTTTATCCTTCTGGTCATAACTGAACTAATTTGTTACTAGGTTCGCAAAACCTAATACATACTTGCATATATATTAGTTCTTCGCAACAAACAGTATTTAACTGTAATATATTGAATTGTATGATGTCATGCTTACCGCGAAATGTGATAACTGATATCGATGAAGACCAGAGTGTATGGTTTAACTGGAGTAACAGGTGTTCGGAAATTGTTGTAATTCTCAATTTAAATGAACTTTAGCATAAATTTATATCCATCAGGTTGGTATCATGTACCGATTCGGAAACCATAGTGTTGGTATCCGGTACTCATCGATTTCAAAAAAAGGTATCAGTTACTAACACAATAGCCGTAGTGTTAGTATCCTTTACAGACTCGGTATATATATTATATAGTGTGAGTTAGCATTGAAGTCGCATTGTCGTTGACTTCAGATTATGTTAGTTTAACTATTACAGGTTTACACATTCGTTTAGAATTCAGTGTTGGAATCTCTTACGCAGATTTTTTATTAATTCTGTTTCATCTAAACCTCGTTTCCCTCCACTCGAAAAGATTTCAATAAATATTAAGCCTAATGATTTTTCTACAGGTTTCCCATTCATGAAGTCTTTTTCCGAGTGAATTTCAATTGATTCTCTAATCAGCATAGTCTATATATTTCGATTACATAACGCAGTGCTTTTACGACCTACCTAATTTATCTGATGCCCCATCTACATTAAGTGTCTAGACAGGTCTGATTACTGACTGCTTTTAAATTTACATACTGTATTCTTGCCCTCTATGGACCTTCCTTAGGCGCATGGTTTCGCTTATATACCTGAGTTTGCAATATTTGCAAAGCATCTCGTAAACTCCTTATGTTTCGAGAAGTTTATTTTTTTATTTAAGTATGGTAGATTATTGCCTATAGTTAGTGATTATCTTAGTACTGTTCTGATGATATATTTCGTTGCTACTGTATTAATTTTTCTTTATAATCTGGAAAAAGTTTTCTCTAGAATCCTCTTATTTTCCTGATTTATTTACCCATTAAATCTTAATAACGTCTCGGTTAAGCATGCAACAAGAACATTTCTTTCTATATTTTTCAAATTTATCATTTTAATGTATCTTAACATCACGGTTTATAAGATACCTATTTTCATTCCATATTGGTGATTAGAGCAGAAATTAAAGAAGATGTCCAAATAAGTATCTTTCCTCTAAATATCTTCTTCTGAAAACCAAACCAGTCGTATTTATTTCACATCTAGAAACAATAATTTTTCTTTTCTTTCCTTTGCTAACGAAAATTTCAAATCTCCTAGCCTATTGGCTCACTGTAGGAAATTCTAAAACTCGTCCTTATCATTCAGAATTAAGAACATGTCATTGAAGAATCTCAAAAACAAATTTGGTTTGAGAGATGATTTAAACAACAGATTTTTTTAGAGAAATGCATACAAATTTTAGCGATTGTGACCGATAACGATTGGCCCATAGTAACAAAATTAATAAGTATTTATAATTCCTATTTCATCATAAAGTAGTTAGAGTACATACAAAGATGTACCATTTCCATAATATTTCTCGACGTCATTTAACTACCTTCTGTTATTTGGACACATTGTATGTTTAAGAATTCTGAACATTTACGATTATCCAAATTGGATAACATCGTTTACGAATCTTCACTTAAACATGTACTCTAGGTGGAACTGTATCTATTTGTATAAATAAGTTTCCAAACTCTGAATGCATTTCACCAGACCCAATCTTTTGTTTGATTATTGTCTTAAATTCTCTTTCTATTTTATCTTTTGGATCCTTGATTATTTTATTATATACATATTTATTATTTCTTTGCGAAATCATTTTATCATTATATTCCGACTGGTTCATTAACATTTTGCTCCACTTGTTTCTGTTTTAAGAAATATTACCTTGTTGGATAACAACTGCGCTCTTAAATTTTTAGTTCATAATTTGGCTTACATCTATATTTCTATGCACTAATACCAATTTCAATAAAACTAGTTCTAACTAGTGCAATTTTCTAATCTTTACTATTTCTGTAATAATCTAGTTAATAAACATGTATTCAATAGGAAATGTCAAGTTACGTCCCAGGTTAAACATTTTAACCTCGTTATACTGGGGATTCATTGACGCTTTGACATAACAGACAAACGGAATATTAATCGGAGATCTATAAATTCCCCAGTTTGCTAATTTTGTCTTCTGACACTATCTAACCTACTTAATTTACTTATTCCTAGCCCTTTCAGTAAAAATTGCTATGCCTTCCAAAACTACTTTATATCATTTCATGAGAAATTTTCGATATCATTCTTTTAGTTTCTATAATTAGTTCATATTTTCGTCCCTCACGCTTTGAAGGCGCATTGTCGAAGACTTTTTATGAAGTTAACTTCTCTATTGCAGGTATAAACATTTGTATAGGAGATTATACTGACCAATTTTCCCACATTCTTAACTCAAATAAATAGTAGCTAAAGGGCGTAACACCGCGCCTACTGATGAGTCCTTAGTAGGCACGAAACGAATGTGCACGAGACTATAATTTCCGTTCATGCTGTCAATGGTTTGTCCTTCAGGTCATAATTGAACTAATTTGTTACTATGTGCGCAACACCTAATAAATAATTGCATAAATATTAGTTCTCTGCCACAAACAGTATCTAAGCTTTATATATTTAATTGAATGACGTCAGCATTTCCGCGAAATTTTATAACTGATATCGATCAAGGTCAGAATGTATAGATTTAATAGTTTAACAGATGTTCAGAAATAGTTGTAATTTTCAATTATGGTGAACTACACAATACATTGAAATCCATCGTTTTGGTACCATATACCGATTCGGCAAGCATAATGATATTATCATGTATATTGTCGGTACACTAATGTTGGTATCGAGTACTGACACATTAGCCATATTTGTGGTATCCTTCACAGACAACGTATATATATTCTATAGAGCGAGTTAGCTTCGAAGTCCCATTTTCCAAGACTTAACATGAAGTTAGCCTCACTACTGCAGGAATAAACCTTCTTATATGAGATTTTAGCACCCTATTTTCCTACATTTCTCACCCAAATATCTGCCGGGTAAAGGGCGTAATACCGGCTCCTACTGATGAGTCACCAGTAAGCAAGAAACGATTGTGTATGAGATTATACTTTCCGTTCTTGTTGTCCCTTTTTATCCTTCTGGTCATATTTGAACTAATTTGTTACTAAGTGCGCAATACCTAATACAAAATTGCATATATATTAGTTCTCCGCAACAAATTCTACCAATCTATTAAACTTAATACAATTTTTAATAAAAATCGTATTCACTTGATTTTTCAGACTCATATTATCGATTTTTTGTTTATTTATATATGCATAAATATATTTATATGGACATTTATTTATTTAGATATACAAAATGTGGGTATAAATATATATACATATATATAAATAGGTTAATGGGCAATTGACTGAAATACTTTATTCTTTGATGATCCAATACACTTGAGGTTAGGAACACACACCTCTGCTTTTATGTAAATTTATTCATGCAGAAATATATATAGTTTGTACACGCGTATATACACACGTATACATACAGTTACCTATATGAGGTGTGACTATAAATAAATATGTATTTTTCTGATATATAATTTTTATTAAGAATTAAATTCACCTGTGTTCGAAGAAATTCACATTTTTGTTTTCATTCTTATATATATATATATATATATATATATATATATATATATATATATATATATATATATATATATATATATATCTTTATTATGTCCATTACCATCGAATATTACACAGTATATTTCTAATTATAAAGAAAAGCACATTAATAACAAAGTGGATAATGGCCATTTATTTCGAGAATACTAAACTTCGCTCTAAAATCTTTCATTTATATATATTCTGAGTTTACATTTGAATATTTGGTGGTAACAAATATTAATCAGTTTTCTATTTCTTGTTTTGGCTGATTGGTAAGTGTATATACGTTTGTGTTTGTGTGTGTGCCTGTTGTATGTATAGGTCTTTCTCACTATATTGCAAAGTGATGTCTGAGATCAGGTTTGTGTTGTGTGTGTGCCTGTTTGTATGTAAAGGTCTTTCTCACTATATTGCAAAGTGATGTCTGAGATCAGGTCATTATTTTATAGATGGCTTGAGAATTAACCATCTGTTCGAATTGTTCGCTGTTACGTGTACGAGTGCTATTTTTCCTAGTGTATTCTTGCGTTTCGCATTTTTGCGCAAATTTATGTTCTTCATTTGGTAACAGCGCAAGTGTGGATTGCAGTGTTGAATGCTCATAGTGTTTGGAAATTTCTGTCACCTTGTGTGCATCTGTTTTTTTCCTCTTCGGTTTGTTGCAAATCCGATTGAATGTTTGTTGATTCTAGTCGAGGGCCTGTTAGGTTTTGCGTGGATATTAGTAAATTGCTGTTAAATTTTTTTATTCGTGGCCAGTTGATTAGAATATCATGTTGATGAAACTTTTGAATATCTATTGATGTATAATTGAGAAATTCGTCGAATTGAGTGGATGCCCCGTTTCCAATATATGATCAAAAATAGCTGATTTTCCTGACGGTGCCAAGCCTTTGTTAATCACTTTCTGTGTAAATGTTGCAGGATTCTGTTTATCAATTGCTTCTTCTTACGTCCGATATATGTGCTACCGCACATACATGAGAATTTGTAGACTATGAATGATTTGGAGAGAATAGGAAATTGATGTTTGGCATCCAACCTCATGATTCTCTGTGTATTAAATGTGATTTTAACTTTAACACTGTTAAAATTCTCCTTAGTTATTTTATTCCGCCGCCGTGCAATTATTGAGGTTGGTACGTCGCCTCTAAATGGTAAGTTTATAAAAGCCTCCTTGACGGTATCCTCTCTAGTGCGAATCTGCCGTGATCTGATGTTGACATCAATGAATCGCTCCGGGTAGTTGTTCATTAGCAAAATTTTCCTGATGTAGCCCAGTTCTTCCTCGATCTTGTGTTCAGAGCAGATCTTCCTGATTCTGTTTACTAGTTTGTTTATTAATTTGTTATTAATTTGTCTTTACTTCCTAATTAAATACATATAGATGGATATTTGCAGAAGAATGGGGTAAACGTTAATATAAATTTTGCTGGGAGAAAATATTCATTGTGAATGACATCTACTTAAGCTTCAAACAATTCAAATTGTTGCTTAAATATTTACTTATATATGCATAAGTATATTTTGTTTGCACACGTATATACATATATATATATATATATATTTAAATTGCTGATATCTATGTATAAATGGATATTCTGAAAAATAAAATAAATAGTTTATTTGAAAAAAAATCTTATTTGTCAACAATGGCCATCGGGACAGAAAATGGAAATAGATCAAGATAAAAGAATCAAAACTTGATCGTGTGGGAACGAATATTACAGTGACTGTATTTTATCCATAGATAGAGTAAAGATGAGCTTTGTTGGTTGAGTTCATGATGATGACTCGTTATAGTAAGCTTAAAATTTAATTTCACTCGAAATTTGACCCTCATTATCCTACTTCATATCCGTGTTTCTCTCGGCCTCACAAAATAAATTTCTTTCGTAGCCTATCGACGTCATCGTTTCATTGTTCGAGTTTTGTTTTGTTTATTTTAATCTTTAATCTTAATTATAATGATTTGCAACGGCACATTAATACGGTGTTCTTGAGAATGTTTAGTGATTCCATTACCTTTAACAAATTTGAAATAGGAATAGATTGGTTAATCCGAGAATTGAATATAAGTAAAATTGAATTGGGAACGGAATTTAATATAAGGTTGTCGCTGTAGAGGTGTCTGGCCAAAATGGACGCAAAGTTGCCCAACTTTAAGCATTTGATACACTGAGTGCGTAGAATAAAAATAGTTCGTAAATTTCTTTATTATTATGATAAAAAGAGTGTAAATACACACGTTTTATATTTGCGTGAGTGTGTAAGGATTTTAGCGTATGATGGTGAGTGTGGGTGAGTAGTAAATAAAGGCTAAAAGAAATATGAATGAGTATAATACGTTTGTGAAAATTTGATTTTTTGTATTGTGAGATTTGTATGAAATCTACGATTATTTTCAGAGGAAGAACTGACAGAAACCTTAGCCTAAAATCGGCTAAATCTGTGATTACGACATTTTTAGTGGTCATACATGTGTGGAACCAGAGAAAAACCATCAATCAACAGGACTGACACGCTGTGTACATGGAAATGTAAATGAATTAAGCTTTTACCACCCTACAAGCGTCATTCGGAGACCGCAAAAGGCCAGGGCGGTGAAAATACATACAATGAGAAAGCTGAGCAATCAAATATTTCATTCAAAGTATTTAATTATTTGTCAGTATAGACTAAGCATTGCACAAGGTAGAAAGGGCAATTCAACAAAAATATCGACAATATGCACAAAGAAAATTCTAAAAAAATTAAAATATTTTTTAAACAAAACTTTGGTGATGAAACCAGCGGTAACATCAAGTTTACAAAAATTAAAATTGATCTATTTTTATATGGTGAGTTAATTAATGTCCCATAAGTTAATTGAACTCCACACGTTTTCACAAAATGAAATTGCAATTTCTTTATATAATTATCTAATTTTATCAATGTATATCTGCCATGAGCAACATTCTGTAATTGAACTGTTTAATAAATATAACTAATCGAATGCCCCGCAATTTATACTACAATTATGCAATAATAAAACTAATGAATACGTGGCATTGTAGCATAAATAGATTGGTGTAGGATTAATTATAGATGCTAATAGAAGGACATCGCATAACTTAATTTGCTCCAGTTTATTCATGATAGCGAAACATAAGGTCAAACAATATTTGGCAGTACCGAGATAACGAGGAATAATCAAATCCCGCCAATATATATATATATATATATATATATATATATATATATATATATATATATGTATATTGTTTTATTTGTTCATATGATTAGAAGATTTACGGTTAAGAAAGCAATAGGTTAATCGCATTCCAGTTATTGTTTATAATTTTGTCTTGCTTAGTATCAACATATTATTATATCTTGTGGTAAACCTAATAATTTTGTACCAAAAGAGGAGAAGGGAAAATTTGGTGTAACAGGTAAGGTGTATCAAGCTAATTAATTTCACTTATTTATATGATGCATTTAGTTGTGACACTAGTAATTTATTACTTGACATTTAATAAAACTTAAACTGACATAATAATATGTTAGACTAAATAAATCGATCGAATGTGATTGCCTGGCTTGTTTTAACAAAAAATGCATAGAGAAAAGCGTTGTGCTATAAAGTGAGTCTCATTTGCTCAGTCGCTCAATAATTTTCAAAATGTCTGCTCCAACGGAAATTTAAACTTGCGTCTTGATTACTACTTCGTCTTCATGATCATAGACAATTGAATTCAGCTTCATTGTGTCAATGGTTCCAGCAAAATCACAATGAAAAGAGGCGTCCCGATGGTAGATTGGCCATATACGAATTAAAAATAGTCTATAATTCTGCTAACATCCTAAAATAAGGCCAGAATGTTCAAATTTATTGAACTTAACACTGGACTGTTCTTATGGTCTACGATAAGTGGAACCGTAAAAATGCAAATAGCACATAACTGATTAGAACATTCACGTTATATCTTTGACATTATTGTCTAACTTTACTATAATATCAAAGCCGGTACTTAAATTGCGTACTTATTGGTACTTAAGCTATGACAAGGCGAACTCAAACAAGCATCGTGATATCATGCAGTCTAGGCCCTTAGACACTTTAGTTACTTTTGATATATTGCGCAAATGAGAAGCAAAAATAAATCTCGTTATTATTGTGTATTCTTCAAACTATGAAAAAAAGGCAAGGCCTCATTTTTCGTGACATTCCTATGCGTAGAAGTGAAATATTAATTTTATTCAATACACAAAATATTTATTTCATTTTTTATCCTCAGGCATCTACAGATAAACATAATTTTACATTTTCAAAGAGCAATGGAAACGAAAAATTGAAAATTGAAAAAATTATCGAAATATGCAAAAGCCCAATCATCTACATAATCATCTCAATTTCAGGCTTAGTGCTCTTACTGATTTTTCCTTATTTGATAGATAAGACAGCAGTTTGATAACCCTTAGTGCTTTGAATTTTGTTAACTTATTTTTGTTATTAAATTTAATCAGTTAGATTGAAACCATATGGTATGAACAAATGTGTGGGTATCTAAGAAACTGTTGTAAATTTGAGGACTTCTATTTACCACGATTTGCGGTCGCGGGTTTTCACATTTCACTATCAGTTTCGCAAAGATGCAATTGATCCGTATCGACTTCGTCCCTTTCATCCAAAGGCTTCAACAACGTTCATACCAACCACAGGAAATGAGGTCAGATCTAATCTTCGTTGACTGGCGACGTTTTGGTTTGGTCTGTCCAAAATCATCCTCAGGCTTCTCATCACAGTTATGCTAAAATATTCTCAATTTTGCTGAACTTTAGCATACATTGAGATCTATCGTGTTAGTACCATATATCGACTCGGCAGCCATGTTTCTAATACCATGTACCTTTTCGGTACCACAATGTTGGTATGGGGTACTGACACACAAGCCATTGTGTTGGTACACTTTATGGACTCGGAACATATATTATGTACAATGAGATAGCTCTAAAGTAGTATTGCCGAATACTCTTTATGATGTTAGTTTGACTAATTCAGTTTTACACTTTCGTATAGGAGATTGTACGGTCCTATTTTCCAATATTTCATCACCCAAATATAAAGTGGATAAAGGGCGTAAAATCGGCTCCTACTGATGAGTCGCAAGTAAGCACGAAACGAATGTGTACGAGATAAAGCACTTGTTTGGCAATATCCTTTTGTGCCAGACCCTATAAAACTATTCAAAATTATTCAATATACATTACTATAGCACAATATATTAGTTATAATTCAGCATTTAAACGTCACATTTTCGTCGAATTCGTTGAAGTAGTCTTTTGGATTGCGAGCGTAGTACTCTTCAAATGTGCGACGATATAATGATATTTTTCCATATAAAAGAAATATATGATATTTATATATATATATATATATATATATATATATACATATATATATATATATATATAAATGCGCAAGCTGTCGATAAACTAACCAAGGCTGATCAGACAGACGGTTAATTACTCGAATGAGAGAACATTGCGACTTAAACGCCAGTTTCAAATCAAATGGTGAATATACGTCTGCAATTGCGCAGCACATAATTGAAACATTACAGGTATGTTCGCCAGAGGTAGCAAGATCAGAAGGGAGTTAATCACTAACAAATCTTTATGGATAAACACATTGCAGCCGGATTTATGCAAGCTGAGGAAGCATGTTCAGACATTGAGCATAAACAGAAGGTAAGTCACGCAATGGATTTGTTTTTCTATTATTTCGCAATCTTTTCATTTTTACATTTCTCTAATTTGGTTGGCCTTTCCATTCATGTATAAAGAGACGTTCTCTTGTAGATACTTAAATATAATGTGAGAAAGTTACGGTTCTTCAATTTGATAAAATATATTTTTCTGGTTGCACATGTAAAGGGTACTATGAAAATATTTCGGTGATTTAGAAAAGAAATATGAACATAAAATGGAATAACAAAAGAATATGATATAGTTGAAGGTCCAATCTTCTGCATTTATCAACCAAAATTCACACTCGAAACAGGTAAAGGATATTTTGTATGCATAGTTCGTGCTTCAATTTGTTAATCCAAATCGCTCACTAAATTATTAGCTCATTATTTTTATTGAAGTTAGTAAGCATCTTAAAAGCAACATCTTCTTAGAATAAATTTACAAAAAAATATCATTATTTCAAACGTTTGATAGATCGGCCTACTCATGTATATCAATAAGTAACATTTGAAGTCAGCATTAATTGCTGTCCTTTCATAAATTGTTTCTAAAAGTAAAATATTTGCCTTAATAGCATGCATATTGAAAATGAAGATTTTGAATATAAAAGAACATATGTTCAACAATTTTACAAATTCTCCACGTTACAAATTTAAGTCTGTCTCGCTTTTCTAACGTAAGTGCATGCTTTCAATTGAAGATAATTTATGAAAAATGAGAAAGTTATATTTTTTGTACCCGAAAAAAATTATTTTTATCTTCGCACCTGGGTATGCTTATTTAATTTTCATAAAATCCACAATTCCATAAAAATACATCCCTAACGTAATATACATTTCTTGCAAGAATTGTTACAATCAATTTGGTGACCTATGACAAAACTCGGTAAATATGAAGACAACTTAAAGTAAAACAAACGGTTAAAAGAACGAAAATATAAACGAAAATAAATTTATCAAACTAACCTGAGCTGTGCTGTAACTAACACAGGCTGGGTTCCAGTTATTTTGTTTATTTGAGATATTTCAGCTGCCATTGGCGGCAGCCTTCGTTTGTTCACAGTTCATCACAAGTTTTTTTTAAAATAATGAAGAAAGTGCGATATTTCCTCTACAAATATTATTTCTATTTCTGACCGAACTCTCACTATAGGCCGTGTCACACACGTGTGTGTGTGTCAAATCCATAATTGCGATGTTCATCAAACTAAGTGAAAACAGAGTGGATGAACATGAATTTACTATTTACATGCGTTAAACTATTTTTTTATATTTAGCATGTGAAATTACCTAATTGAGGTCATCCTCACACTCTGGGGTGGTGAGCCCATTAAATCAGATTCACTTTTATTAACCTCATGCAAATGTAAGTGATAAAACGTAGAAAACAGATGAACTATGCCAGTGTGCAATCTCACAAAAATCACTCAAATTGAGTTTAGGATTAAACGAACATTGGTTGCGCGGGTGGTGATAACAATTATTATAATAATCAAGGTTGCGGTCTTGATATAAACACCTGACCCATTAATTACTTACATATGTCGGTATAAACTAAGAATTGTATAGTGTAGAAAAGGCAATTCATCCAGTAGACCGGTTTCGTCCTTATTGGGAACTCATCAAGTACTGACCAGAATTTGCCGCGGACGGGATACGAACCTGGGCACGTCTGCTTCGGAATCTGGTGCTCTAACCACTGAGCTATCCTGCCGCACACTACACTACACACAATTTTCAGTTATATACTAACTAATGTAATTTGGTTAATCAATTTTTCCTTTAGGTGGAGCTCATATGGCATCCATTTAGACCCAAAGTTCCAACTAACCATGCCCAATCTGTCATTACTGGACAGACACCACATTACATGGTGAAATGGTATTGAAATGAACATTTATATAATTAAACGAACATTGGTTGCGCGGGTGGTGATAACAATTATTATAATCAAGGTTGCGGTCTTGATATAAACGCCTGACCCATTAATTACTTACATATGTCAGTATAAACTAAGAATTGTATAGTGTAGAAAAGGAAATTCATCCAGTAGACCGGTTTCGTCCTTATTAGAACTCATCAAGTACTGGCCAGAATTTGCCGCGGACAGGATACGAACCTGGGCACGTCTGCTTCGGAATCTGGTGCTCTAACCACTGAGCTATCCTGCCGCATACTACACTACACACAATTTTCAGTTATATACTAACTAATGTAACTTGGTTAGTCAATTTTTCCTTTAGGTGGAACTCATATGGCATCCATTTAGACCCAAAGTTCCAACTAACCATGCCCAATCTGTCATTACTGAACAGACACCACATTACAGGGGGAAATGGTATTGAAATGAACATTTATATAATTAAACGAACATTGGTTGCGCGGGTGGTGATAACAATTATTACAATCAAGGTTGCGGTCTTGATATAAACACCTGACCCATTAATTACTTACATATGTCAGTATAAACTAAGAATTGTATAGTGTAGAAAAGGCAATTCATCCAGTAGACGGTTTCGTCCTTATTGGGAACTCATCAAGTACTGGCCAGAATTTGCCCCGGACAGGATACGAACCTGGGCACGTCTGCTTCGGAATCTGGTGCTCTAACCACTGAGCTATCCTGCCGCACACTACACCACACAATTTTCAGTTATATACTAACTAATGTAACTTGGTTAGTCAATTTTTCCTTTAGGTGGGGCTCATATGGCATCCATTTAGACCCAAAGTTCCAACTAACCATGCCCAATCTGTCATTACTGAACAGACACCACATTATATGTGGAAATGGTATTGAAATGAACATTTATATAATTAAACGAACATTGGTTGCGCGGGTGGTGATATAAATTATTATAGGACAGAAACAGTCTACTGGATAGTGCCTTTTCTACACTATACAATTCTTAGTTTATACTGACATATGTAAAATGGTAATGGGAATTGGGTAACATGTCAGACACCAACATTGAATATAATAATTGTTATCACCACCCGCGCAACCAATGTTCGTTTAATTATATAAATGTTCATTTCAATACCACTTCCCCATGTAATGTGGTGTCTGTCCAGTAATGACAGATTGGGCATGGTTAGTTGGAACTTTGGGTCTAAATGGATGCCATATGAGCTCCACCTAAAGGAAAAATTGACTAACCAAGTTTCATTAGTTGGTATATAACTGAAAATTGTGTGTAGTGTAGTGTGCGGCAGGATAGCTCAGTGGTTAGAGCACCAGATTCCGAAGCAGACGTGCCGAGGTTCGTATCCTGTCCGCGGCAAATTCTGGCCAGTACTTGATGAGTTCCCAATAAGGACGAAACCGGTCTACTGGATGAATTGCCTTTTCTACACTATACAATTCTTGTTTTATACTGACATATGTAAGTAATTAATGGGTCAGGTGTTTATATCAAGACCGCAACCTTGATTATAATAATTGTTATCACCACCCGCGCAACCAATGTTCGTTTAATTATATAAATGTTCATTTCAATACCACTTCCCCATGTAATGTGGTGTCTGTTCAGTAATGACAGATTGGGCATGGTTAGTTGGAACTTTGGGTCTAAATGGATGCCATATGAGCTCCACCTAAAGGAAAAATTGACTAACCGAGTTACATTAGTTAGTATATAACTGAAAATTGTGTGTGGTGTAGTGTGCGGCAGGATAGCTCAGTGGTTGGAGCACCAGATTCCGAAGCAGACGTGTAGTTGTATCTGTCCGCAACATTCTGGCCAATTACTTGATGAGTTCCCAATAAGGACAAAACCGGTCTACTGGATGGTACGCACTACCTATACGTTGTTTATACTGACATATGTAAGTAATTAATGGGTCAGGTGTTTATATCAAGACCGCAACCTTGATTATAATAATTGTTATCACCACCCGCTTGCAACCAATAGTTCGTTTTAATTATATAAATGTTCATTTCAATACCATTTCCCCATGTAATGTGAAGTGTCTGTCCAGTAATGACAGATTGGGCATGGTTAGTT
>JAQBSW010011132.1:0-21333 GCA_029291075.1 Eudiplozoon nipponicum | reverse complement strand
AATAATAATAATCGGATCCAACATGGAAGTAAACACGGCTTAATTTGAAGCTAAATAAGTCCAGCTCACGCTACGAAATAAGATGGGAATTTCAAAATTTATCCGGCGTTGCGGATTCGAACCACTGACCTAAGGATATCTGCTTCAACTACAGTCCTCCGCTCTACCAACTGAGCTACAGCCGGACGTCGGCTGGCGTTTTATTTAGTACTTATGTAAACACTCATTCCACTTATTACATTGTTATACATTATTTTAAATATCCAATCGTATTCAGTAGATTATGAAGTATTCGATTACAATTCTCATTTAACTAAACTTTAAACAAAATAGAATAAAAAGAAATTTTACATCATTTTATTTTGGTCACGAAATTTACCATGGTTAGAATATTCAATGGTAAGACTTTTCATGAAATTTAATGAATGGACGCATTATCACTTATGCAAGACTTTCCACAATCATCTCAACTACAGATGTTAAACCTAATGATTATTGCATTGCTTGAAACGGTGTTAAATTGAATTTCAAGTCAAATCAGGAAACAAATAGCATATTGCCTAGCAAATGTATACACATTTATTAAATCCAAATGAATACATGTTTAAGGAATTAGTGTAATATCAAAATTTATTAATATTTATCTGCTTACAAATATGCGAGGAGGAAATATTTCGGTTTGCATACTCCTTTTCTTGTCATTTGGCCGTAAATCTTCTTTATCCATGAATATGTGATTGATTTCGTTTTGAAAATGTTTCCTGCATATAACGCATGGTTTAGGGGATGGAGAAGAATTTGAAAAATTTCAATTGAAGCTTAGAAAACCCCATTGGATAGTGTAAGTAATAAGTGGACATGATAAACTTGCGTGCAAGACGCGATTTGTGTAAAAGATGCGTAGAACTATGTTGGTGTTATGTGTAATATCTATATTAATGTTGTCCACCGCAGAAAATTGGCCAATATATGGACTGTGAGAAGCAAGCAACGTCAAACTAAATGATAAGCATTTAAATAAATGAATCATCTTGATTTCGAAAAACTAACCAGGCATGCACTTGATTGTATCATGCATACCTTATGTGAGCTCTCTGTATAAATTTGTTTGAGAGTCATGCGAGTCAGGATGGCCGAGCGGTCTAAGGCGCCAGACTCAAGTTGTGCTTGCCTCATGGGTGTTCTGGTCCTCATTTGAGGGCGTGGGTTCGAATCCCACTCCTGACACTTTTGACGAAATCTCGATTCGATTTTGTTAGTTTAAATCTGCAAGAGCCAGCAATTCTCTATGCAATTTGTGTTCGATTAAAATAGCACTATAGGACAATCTCCGTTCATTGTTTAGAATTTTGGTTAGATTCTCCTGCCTCCATATTACGCACTGCATGATGATGATAATAATAATAATCGGATCCAACATGGAAGTAAACACAGCTTAATTTGAAGCTAAATAAGTCCAGCTCACGCTACGAAATAAGATGGGAATTTCAAAATTTATCCGGCGAAGCGGATTCGAACCACTGACCTAAGGATATCTGCTTCAACTACAGTCCTCCGCTCTACCAACTGAGCTACCGCCGGACGTTGGCTGGCCTATTCACATAGTACTTATTTAAACACTCATGACATTTATTACATTGCTATACATTATTTCAAATATCTAATCGTTATCAGAGGATTAAAAAGCATTCGATCAGAATTCTCATTCTATTGAACGCTACACAATATGGAAGAGAAAGAAATTTTATTCCATTTTAATTGTGTCCGGAAATTTACCACCCTTAAAGGATTTAATGGTAAGACTGTGCATGAGATTTTATGAATGGACGTATTATCACTTATGCAAGACACTCCACAATCCCCTCAACTATATATATTAAACCTAATGGTTATTGCATTGCTTGAAACGGGGTTCAATTGAATTTTTAAATCCTGCCAGGTAACGAATAGCATATTGCCTGCCACATATATTCACATTTTTTAAATCCAAATGAATACATGTTTAAGGAATTACTGTAATATCACAATTTATTAATATTTATCTCCTTACAAATATATGAGGAGGAATTATTTTGGTTTGCATACTCCTTCTCTTGTCATTTTGCCGTAAATCTTCTTTATCCATGATTATGTGATTGATTTCGTTTCGAAAATGTTTCCTGCATATAACGCATGGTTTAGGGGATGGAGAAGAATTTGAAAAATTTCAATTGAAGCTTAGAAAACCCCATTGGATAGTGTAAGTAATAAGTGGACATGATAAACTTGCGTGCAAGACGCGATTTGTGTAAAAGATGCGTAGAACTATGTTGGTGTTATGTGTAATATCTATATTAATGTTGTCCACCGCAGAAAATTGGCCAATATATGGACTGTGAGAAGCAAGCAACGTCAAACTAAATGATAAGCATTTAAATAAATGAATCATCTTGATTTCGAAAAACTAACCAGGCATGCACTTGATTGTATCATGCATACCTTATGTGAGCTCTCTGTATAAATTTGTTTGAGAGTCATGCGAGTCAGGATGGCCGAGCGGTCTAAGGCGCCAGACTCAAGTTGTGCTTGCCTCATGGGTGTTCTGGTCCTCATTTGAGGGCGTGGGTTCGAATCCCACTCCTGACACTTTTGACGAAATCTCGATTCGATTTTGTTAGTTTAAATCTGCAAGAGCCAGCAATTCTCTATGCAATTTGTGTTCGATTAAAATAGCACTATAGGACAATCTCCGTTCATTGTTTAGAATTTTGGTTAGATTCTCCTGCCTCCATATTACGCACTGCATGATGATGATAATAATAATAATCGGATCCAACATGGAAGTAAACACAGCTTAATTTGAAGCTAAATAAGTCCAGCTCACGCTACGAAATAAGATGGGAATTTCAAAATTTATCCGGCGAAGCGGATTCGAACCACTGACCTAAGGATATCTGCTTCAACTACAGTCCTCCGCTCTACCAACTGAGCTACCGCCGGACGTTGGCTGGCCTATTCACATAGTACTTATTTAAACACTCATGACATTTATTACATTGCTATACATTATTTCAAATATCTAATCGTTATCAGAGGATTAAAAAGCATTCGATCAGAATTCTCATTCTATTGAACGCTACACAATATGGAAGAGAAAGAAATTTTATTCCATTTTAATTGTGTCCGGAAATTTACCATCCTTAAAGGATTTAATGGTAAGAATGTGCATGAGATTTTATGAATGGACGTATTATCACTTATGCAAGACACTCCACAATCCCCTCAACTATATATATTAAACCTAATGGTTATTGCATTGCTTGAAACGGGGTTCAATTGAATTTTTAAATCCTGCCAGGTAACGAATAGCATATTGCCTGCCACATATATTCACATTTTTTAAATCCAAATGAATACATGTTTAAGGAATTACTGTAATATCACAATTTATTAATATTTATCTCCTTACAAATATATGAGGAGGAATTATTTTGGTTTGCATACTCCTTCTCTTGTCATTTTGCCGTAAATCTTCTTTATCCATGATTATGTGATTGATTTCGTTTCGAAAATGTTTCCTGCATATAACGCATGGTTTAGGGGATGGAGAAGAATTTGAAAAATTTCAATTGAAGCTTAGAAAACCCCATTGGATAGTGTAAGTAATAAGTGGACATGATAAACTTGCGTGCAAGACGCGATTTGTGTAAAAGATGCGTAGAACTATGTTGGTGTTATGTGTAATATCTATATTAATGTTGTCCACCGCAGAAAATTGGCCAATATATGGACTGTGAGAAGCAAGCAACGTCAAACTAAATGATAAGCATTTAAATAAATGAATCATCTTGATTTCGAAAAACTAACCAGGCATGCACTTGATTGTATCATGCATACCTTATGTGAGCTCTCTGTATAAATTTGTTTGAGAGTCATGCGAGTCAGGATGGCCGAGCGGTCTAAGGCGCCAGACTCAAGTTGTGCTTGCCTCATGGGTGTTCTGGTCCTCATTTGAGGGCGTGGGTTCGAATCCCACTCCTGACACTTTTGACGAAATCTCGATTCGATTTTGTTAGTTTAAATCTGCAAGAGCCAGCAATTCTCTATGCAATTTGTGTTCGATTAAAATAGCACTATAGGACAATCTCCGTTCATTGTTTAGAATTTTGGTTAGATTCTCCTGCCTCCATATTACGCACTGCATGATGATGATAATAATAATAATCGGATCCAACATGGAAGTAAACACAGCTTAATTTGAAGCTAAATAAGTCCAGCTCACGCTACGAAATAAGATGGGAATTTCAAAATTTATCCGGCGAAGCGGATTCGAACCACTGACCTAAGGATATCTGCTTCAACTACAGTCCTCCGCTCTACCAACTGAGCTACCGCCGGACGTTGGCTGGCCTATTCACATAGTACTTATTTAAACACTCATGACATTTATTACATTGCTATACATTATTTCAAATATCTAATCGTTATCAGAGGATTAAAAAGCATTCGATCAGAATTCTCATTCTATTGAACGCTACACAATATGGAAGAGAAAGAAATTTTATTCCATTTTAATTGTGTCCGGAAATTTACCATCCTTAAAGGATTTAATGGTAAGAATGTGCATGAGATTTTATGAATGGACGTATTATCACTTATGCAAGACACTCCACAATCCCCTCAACTATATATATTAAACCTAAAGGTTATTGCATTGCTTGAAACGGGGTTCAATTGAATTTTTAAATCCTGCCAGGTAACGAATAGCATATTGCCTGCCACATATATTCACATTTTTTAAATCCAAATGAATACATGTTTAAGGAATTACTGTAATATCACAATTTATTAATATTTATCTCCTTACAAATATATGAGGAGGAATTATTTTGGTTTGCATACTCCTTCTCTTGTCATTTTGCCGTAAATCTTCTTTATCCATGATTATGTGATTGATTTCGTTTCGAAAATGTTTCCTGCATATAACGCATGGTTTAGGGGATGGAGAAGAATTTGAAAAATTTCAATTGAAGCTTAGAAAACCCCATTGGATAGTGTAAGTAATAAGTGGACATGATAAACTTGCGTGCAAGACGCGATTTGTGTAAAAGATGCGTAGAACTATGTTGGTGTTATGTGTAATATCTATATTAATGTTGTCCACCGCAGAAAATTGGCCAATATATGGACTGTGAGAAGCAAGCAACGTCAAACTAAATGATAAGCATTTAAATAAATGAATCATCTTGATTTCGAAAAACTAACCAGGCATGCACTTGATTGTATCATGCATACCTTATGTGAGCTCTCTGTATAAATTTGTTTGAGAGTCATGCGAGTCAGGATGGCCGAGCGGTCTAAGGCGCCAGACTCAAGTTGTGCTTGCCTCATGGGTGTTCTGGTCCTCATTTGAGGGCGTGGGTTCGAATCCCACTCCTGACACTTTTGACGAAATCTCGATTCGATTTTGTTAGTTTAAATCTGCAAGAGCCAGCAATTCTCTATGCAATTTGTGTTCGATTAAAATAGCACTATAGGACAATCTCCGTTCATTGTTTAGAATTTTGGTTAGATTCTCCTGCCTCCATATTACGCACTGCATGATGATGATAATAATAATAATCGGATCCAACATGGAAGTAAACACAGCTTAATTTGAAGCTAAATAAGTCCAGCTCACGCTACGAAATAAGATGGGAATTTCAAAATTTATCCGGCGAAGCGGATTCGAACCACTGACCTAAGGATATCTGCTTCAACTACAGTCCTCCGCTCTACCAACTGAGCTACCGCCGGACGTTGGCTGGCCTATTCACATAGTACTTATTTAAACACTCATGACATTTATTACATTGCTATACATTATTTCAAATATCTAATCGTTATCAGAGGATTAAAAAGCATTCGATCAGAATTCTCATTCTATTGAACGCTACACAATATGGAAGAGAAAGAAATTTTATTCCATTTTAATTGTGTCCGGAAATTTACCATCCTTAAAGGATTTAATGGTAAGAATGTGCATGAGATTTTATGAATGGACGTATTATCACTTATGCAAGACACTCCACAATCCCCTCAACTATATATATTAAACCTAATGGTTATTGCATTGCTTGAAACGGGGTTCAATTGAATTTTTAAATCCTGCCAGGTAACGAATAGCATATTGCCTGCCACATATATTCACATTTTTTAAATCCAAATGAATACATGTTTAAGGAATTACTGTAATATCACAATTTATTAATATTTATCTCCTTACAAATATATGAGGAGGAATTATTTTGGTTTGCATACTCCTTCTCTTGTCATTTTGCCGTAAATCTTCTTTATCCATGATTATGTGATTGATTTCGTTTCGAAAATGTTTCCTGCATATAACGCATGGTTTAGGGGATGGAGAAGAATTTGAAAAATTTCAATTGAAGCTTAGAAAACCCCATTGGATAGTGTAAGTAATAAGTGGACATGATAAACTTGCGTGCAAGACGCGATTTGTGTAAAAGATGCGTAGAACTATGTTGGTGTTATGTGTAATATCTATATTAATGTTGTCCACCGCAGAAAATTGGCCAATATATGGACTGTGAGAAGCAAGCAACGTCAAACTAAATGATAAGCATTTAAATAAATGAATCATCTTGATTTCGAAAAACTAACCAGGCATGCACTTGATTGTATCATGCATACCTTATGTGAGCTCTCTGTATAAATTTGTTTGAGAGTCATGCGAGTCAGGATGGCCGAGCGGTCTAAGGCGCCAGACTCAAGTTGTGCTTGCCTCATGGGTGTTCTGGTCCTCATTTGAGGGCGTGGGTTCGAATCCCACTCCTGACACTTTTGACGAAATCTCGATTCGATTTTGTTAGTTTAAATCTGCAAGAGCCAGCAATTCTCTATGCAATTTGTGTTCGATTAAAATAGCACTATAGGACAATCTCCGTTCATTGTTTAGAATTTTGGTTAGATTCTCCTGCCTCCATATTACGCACTGCATGATGATGATAATAATAATAATCGGATCCAACATGGAAGTAAACACAGCTTAATTTGAAGCTAAATAAGTCCAGCTCACGCTACGAAATAAGATGGGAATTTCAAAATTTATCCGGCGAAGCGGATTCGAACCACTGACCTAAGGATATCTGCTTCAACTACAGTCCTCCGCTCTACCAACTGAGCTACCGCCGGACGTTGGCTGGCCTATTCACATAGTACTTATTTAAACACTCATGACATTTATTACATTGCTATACATTATTTCAAATATCTAATCGTTATCAGAGGATTAAAAAGCATTCGATCAGAATTCTCATTCTATTGAACGCTACACAATATGGAAGAGAAAGAAATTTTATTCCATTTTAATTGTGTCCGGAAATTTACCATCCTTAAAGGATTTAATGGTAAGAATGTGCATGAGATTTTATGAATGGACGTATTATCACTTATGCAAGACACTCCACAATCCCCTCAACTATATATATTAAACCTAATGGTTATTGCATTGCTTGAAACGGGGTTCAATTGAATTTTTAAATCCTGCCAGGTAACGAATAGCATATTGCCTGCCACATATATTCACATTTTTTAAATCCAAATGAATACATGTTTAAGGAATTACTGTAATATCACAATTTATTAATATTTATCTCCTTACAAATATATGAGGAGGAATTATTTTGGTTTGCATACTCCTTCTCTTGTCATTTTGCCGTAAATCTTCTTTATCCATGATTATGTGATTGATTTCGTTTCGAAAATGTTTCCTGCATATAACGCATGGTTTAGGGGATGGAGAAGAATTTGAAAAATTTCAATTGAAGCTTAGAAAACCCCATTGGATAGTGTAAGTAATAAGTGGACATGATAAACTTGCGTGCAAGACGCGATTTGTGTAAAAGATGCGTAGAACTATGTTGGTGTTATGTGTAATATCTATATTAATGTTGTCCACCGCAGAAAATTGGCCAATATATGGACTGTGAGAAGCAAGCAACGTCAAACTAAATGATAAGCATTTAAATAAATGAATCATCTTGATTTCGAAAAACTAACCAGGCATGCACTTGATTGTATCATGCATACCTTATGTGAGCTCTCTGTATAAATTTGTTTGAGAGTCATGCGAGTCAGGATGGCCGAGCGGTCTAAGGCGCCAGACTCAAGTTGTGCTTGCCTCATGGGTGTTCTGGTCCTCATTTGAGGGCGTGGGTTCGAATCCCACTCCTGACACTTTTGACGAAATCTCGATTCGATTTTGTTAGTTTAAATCTGCAAGAGCCAGCAATTCTCTATGCAATTTGTGTTCGATTAAAATAGCACTATAGGACAATCTCCGTTCATTGTTTAGAATTTTGGTTAGATTCTCCTGCCTCCATATTACGCACTGCATGATGATGATAATAATAATAATCGGATCCAACATGGAAGTAAACACAGCTTAATTTGAAGCTAAATAAGTCCAGCTCACGCTACGAAATAAGATGGGAATTTCAAAATTTATCCGGCGAAGCGGATTCGAACCACTGACCTAAGGATATCTGCTTCAACTACAGTCCTCCGCTCTACCAACTGAGCTACCGCCGGACGTTGGCTGGCCTATTCACATAGTACTTATTTAAACACTCATGACATTTATTACATTGCTATACATTATTTCAAATATCTAATCGTTATCAGAGGATTAAAAAGCATTCGATCAGAATTCTCATTCTATTGAACGCTACACGATATGGAAGAGAAAGAAATTTTATTCCATTTTAATTGTGTCCGGAAATTTACCATCCTTAAAGGATTTAATGGTAAGAATGTGCATGAGATTTTATGAATGGACGTATTATCACTTATGCAAGACACTCCACAATCCCCTCAACTATATATATTAAACCTAATGGTTATTGCATTGCTTGAAACGGGGTTCAATTGAATTTTTAAATCCTGCCAGGTAATGAATAGCATATTGCCTGCCACATATATTCACATTTTTTAAATCCAAATGAATACATGTTTAAGGAATTACTGTAATATCACAATTTATTAATATTTATCTCCTTACAAATATATGAGGAGGAATTATTTTGGTTTGCATACTCCTTCTCTTGTCATTTTGCCGTAAATCTTCTTTATCCATGATTATGTGATTGATTTCGTTTCGAAAATGTTTCCTGCATATAACGCATGGTTTAGGGGATGGAGAAGAATTTGAAAAATTTCAATTGAAGCTTAGAAAACCCCATTGGATAGTGTAAGTAATAAGTGGACATGATAAACTTGCGTGCAAGACGCGATTTGTGTAAAAGATGCGTAGAACTATGTTGGTGTTATGTGTAATATCTATATTAATGTTGTCCACCGCAGAAAATTGGCCAATATATGGACTGTGAGAAGCAAGCAACGTCAAACTAAATGATAAGCATTTAAATAAATGAATCATCTTGATTTCGAAAAACTAACCAGGCATGCACTTGATTGTATCATGCATACCTTATGTGAGCTCTCTGTATAAATTTGTTTGAGAGTCATGCGAGTCAGGATGGCCGAGCGGTCTAAGGCGCCAGACTCAAGTTGTGCTTGCCTCATGGGTGTTCTGGTCCTCATTTGAGGGCGTGGGTTCGAATCCCACTCCTGACACTTTTGACGAAATCTCGATTCGATTTTGTTAGTTTAAATCTGCAAGAGCCAGCAATTCTCTATGCAATTTGTGTTCGATTAAAATAGCACTATAGGACAATCTCCGTTCATTGTTTAGAATTTTGGTTAGATTCTCCTGCCTCCATATTACGCACTGCATGATGATAATAACAATAATAATAATAATAATAATAATAATAATAAAAATAATAATCGGATCCAACATGGAAGTAAACACAGCTTAATTTGAAGCTAAATAAGTCCAGCTCACGCTAAGAAATAAGCTCGGAATTTCAAAATTTATCCGGTGAAGCGGATTCGAAACACTGACCTAAGGATATCTGCTTAAAATACGGTCCTCTGCTCTACCGACCGAGCTACCACCGGACGTTGGCTGACCTAATCACTTAGTACTTATTTAAACACTCATGCCATTTATTACATTGCTATACATTATTTCAATTACCTAATCGTTATCAGAGAATTAAAATGCATTCGATCAGAATTCTCATTCAATTGAACGTTACACAATATAGAACAAAAAGAAATTTTATTCCATTTTAATTGTGTCCGGAAATTTACCATCCTTAAATGATTTGATGGTAAGACTGTGCATGAGATTTTATGAATGGACGTATTATCACTTGCGCAAGACTGTCTACAATCCTCCCAGCTATATATATTAAAACTAATGGTTATTGCATTGCTTGAAACGGGGTTCATTTTAATTTCAAATCCTGCCAGGTAACGAATAGCATATTGCCCGCCATATATATACACATTTTTTAAATCAAAATGAATACATGCTTAAGGATCGACTGTAATACCACAATTTATTAATATTTATCTCCTTACAAATATATGAGGAGGAAATATTTTGGTTTGCATACTCCTTCTCTTGTCATTTTGCCGTTAATTTTCTTTATCCATGAATATGTGATTGATTTCCTTTTGAAAATGTATCAATGCATATAACGCATGGTTTAAGGGATGGAGATGAATTTGAAAAATTTCAATTGAAGCTTAGAAAACCACATTGGATAACGTAAGTAATAAGTGAACATGATAAACTTGCGTGCAAGACGCGATATGTGTAAAAGATGCGTAGAACTATGTCGGTGTTATGTGTATTATCTATATTAATGTTGTCCACCGCAGAAATTTGGCCAATATATGGACTGTGAGAAGCAAGCACCGTCAAACTAAATGATAAGCATTTAAATAAATGAATCATCTTGATTTCGAAAAACTAACCAGGCATGCACTTGATTGTATCATGCATACATTATGTGAGCTCTCTGTATAAATTTGTTTGCGAGTCATGCGAGTCAGGATGGCCGAGCGGTCTAAGGCGCCAGACTCAAGTTGTGCTTGCCTCATGGGTGTTCTGGTCCTCTTTGAGGGCGTGGGTTTGAATCCCACTCCTGACACTTTTGACGAAATCTCGATTCGATTTTGTTATTTTAAATCTGCAAGAGCCAGAAATTCTCTATGCAAATTGTGTTCGATTAATATAGCACTATAGGACAATCTCCGTTCATTGTTTAGAATTTAGTTTAGATACTCCTGCCTCCCTATTACGCACTGCATGATGATAATAACAATAAAAATAATAATAATAAAAATAATAATAATAATAATAATAATCGGATCCAACTTGGAAGTAAACACAGCTTAATTTGAAGCTAAATAAGTCCAGCTCTCGCTACGAAATAAGCTGGGAATTTCAAAATTTATCCGGTGAAGCGGATTCGAAACACTGACCTAAGGATATCTGCTTAAAATACGGTCCTCTGCTCTACCGACCGAGCTACCACCGGACGTTGGCTGACCTAATCACTTAATACTTATTTAAACACTCATGCCATTTATTACATTGCTATACATTATTTCAAATACCTAATCGTTATCAGAGAATTAAAATGCATTCGATCAGAATTCTCATTCAATTGAACGTTACACAATATAGAACAAAAAGTAATTTTATTCCATTTTAATTGTGTCCGGAAATTTACCATCCTTAAATGATTTGATGGTAAGACTGTGCATGAGATTTTATGAATGGACGTATTATCACTTATGCAAGACTGTCCACAATCCTCTCAATATATATATTAAACCTAATAATTATTGCATTGCTTGAAACGGGGTTCAATTGGATTTCAAATCCTGCTAGGTAACGAATAGCATATTGCCTGCCACATATATACACATTTTTTAAATCAAATTTTATACATGCTTAATTATCGACTGTAATATCACAGTTTATTAATATCTATCTCCTTACAAATATATGAGGAGGAATTATTTTGGTTTGCATACTCCTTCTCTTGTCATTTTGCCGTAAATCTTCTTTATCCATGATTATGTGATTGATTTCGTTTTGAAAATGTTTCAAAGCATATAACGCATGGTTTGGAGGAAAGAGATGAATTTGGAAAATTTCAATTGAAGCTTAGAAAACCCCATTGGATACCGTAAGTAATAATTGGACATGATAAACTGGCGTGCAAGACGCAATATGTGTAAAAGATGCGTAGAACTATGTTGGTGTTAAGTGTAAAATCTATATTAATGTTGTCCAACGCAAAAAATGGCCAATATATGGACTGTGAGAAGCAAGCAACCTCAAACGAAATGATAAACACGTAAAAAAATGAATCATCTTGATTTAGAAAAACTAACCAGGCATGCACTTGATTGTATCATGCGTACCTTATGTGAGCTCTCTGTATAAATTTGTTTGAGAGTCATGCGAGTCAGGATGGCGGAGCGGTCTAAGGCGCCAGACTCAAGTTGTGCTTGCCTCATGGGTGTTCTGGTCCTCATTTGAGGGCGTGGGTTCGAATCCCACTCCTGACACTTTTGACGATATCTCGATTCGATTTCGTTAGTTTAAATCTGCAAGAGCCAGCAATTCTCTATGCAATTTGTGTTCGATTAAAATAGCACTATAGGACAATCTCCGTTCATTGTATAGAATTTTGGTTAGATTCTCCTGCCTCCATATTACGCACTGCATGATGATGATAATAATAATAATCGGATCCAACATGGGAGTAAACGCAGCTTAATTTGAAGCTAAATAAGTCCAGCTCACGCTACGAAATAAGTTGGGAATTTCAAAATTTATCCGGCGAAGCGGATTCGAACCACTGACCTAAGGATATCTGCTTCAACTACAGTCCTCCGCTCCACCACCTGAGGTACCGCCGGACCTTGGCAGGCCTATTCACTTAGTACTTATTTAAACACTCATGACATTTATTACATTGCTATACATTATTTCAAATATCTAATCGTTATCAAAGGATTAAAAAGCATTCGATCGGAATTCTCTTTCTATTGAACGCTACACAATATGAAACAGAAAGAAATTTTATTCCATTTCAATTGTGTCCGGAAATTTACCATCCTTAAAGGATTTAATGGTAGGACTGTGCATGAGATTTTAGGAATGGAAGTATTATCACTTATGCAAGACGCTTTACAATCCCCTCAACTATATATATTAAATGTATTTATTGCATTGCATGAAACGGGTTAAATTGAATCTCAAATCCTGCCAGGTAACGAATAGCATATTACCTGCCACATACATTTTAAATCCAAATTAGTTCATGTTTAAGAATTGTGTAATATCAAGTATTATGTTATCATTTACAAATATATGAGGAGGAAATATTGGGTTTTACATACTCCTCTTCTTGCCATTTAATGCGTAAATCTTCTTTATCCATGAATATGGCAATTGATATCGTTTGAAAATGTTTCCTGCATACTAACGCTTGGTTTTAGGGAAGAAGAATTTGGAAAATTTCAATTGAAGCTTAGAATACTACCCATTGGATACCGTAAGTAATAAGTGGACATGATAAACTTGCGTGCAAGACGCGATTTGTGTAAAAGATGCGTAGAACTATGTTGGTGTTATGTGTAATATCTATATTAATGTTGTCCACCGCAGAAAATTGGCCAATATATGGACTGTGAGAAGCAAGCAACGTCAAACTAAATGATAAGCATTTAAATAAATGAATCATCTTGATTTCGAAAAACTAACCAGGCATACACTTGATTGTATCATGCATACCTTATGTGAGCTCTCTGTATAAATTTGTTTGAGAGTCATGCGAGTCAGGATGGCCGAGCGGTCTAAGGCGCCAGAGTCAAGTTGTGCTTGCCTCATGGGTGTTCTGGTCCTCATTTGAGGGCGTGGGTTCGAATCCCACTCCTGACATTTTTGACGAAATCTCGATTCGATTTTGTTAGTTTAAATCTGCAAGAGCCAGCGATTCTCTATGCAACTTTTGTTCGATTAAAATAACACTATAGGAGAATCTCCGTTCATTTTTTAGAATTTCGGTTAGATTCTCCTGCCTCCCTATTACGCACTGCATGATGATAATAATAAGAATAATAATCCGATCCAACATGGAAGTAAACGCAGCATAATTTGAAGCTAAATAAGTGAAGCTAACGCTACGAAATAAGATGGGAATTTCAAAATTTATCCTGCGAAGCGGATTCCAACCGCTGACCTATGTATATCTGCTTCAACTACAGTCTTCCGCTCTACCAACTGAGCTACCGCCGGACGTTGGCTGGCCTATTCACTTAGTACTTATTTAAACACTCATGCCATTTATTACATTGCTGTACATCATTTCAAATATCTAATCGCTATCAGAGGATTAAAAAGCATTCGATCAGAATTCTCATTCAATTGAACGTTACACAATATAGAACAAAAATAAATTTTATTCCATTTTCATTGTGTCCGGAAATTTACAATCCTTTAAGGATTTAATGGTAGGACTGTGCATGAGATTTTATGAATGGACGTATTGTCACTTATGCAAAACTCTGTAGGGGCCCTTAAGTCACTACCATAAGGGGGTCTTTTGGATGCCAGGCCCGGAAAATCCACATATGCGGAATGATCATCCATCTTGGAACACTTAAGTTACTCTGAACTATCTCTTAAGCTACAATCCTTAAGTCAGCTAGCCAACTGCTCTGTATCCTCAGTATTTAATAAACCAGACATGATATTATTAAATTATTTATAATTTATATATTATATCAATTAAGTAAGCTTACCCGGATACGCTGATGTCCACAAATTTACTGAACTGGAATGATTGAGACCTTAAAACAAATATACACTTTAAATACCCAAAGCAAATTTGTGGTTCTTTTCGCTGATAATTAAAAACAAAGCAACGAGAAGATTACAAAGTTTTATTCACAAAGAGTCGGAGATGGAACCACGCAGTGTCCCGCTTATAAAATTCAGAAACTCAGATCAAAACTCTCTCATTTCCCTCCACAAAACAAGTCCAAAACTTCGACAATATTAACAAAAGAACTTCCAAAAAATTTTAAAATATTTTTCAAAAATTACAATATTGTTTTACGAAACCAGCGATAACATCAAATGTCCAAAAATAAAAATTGATTTATTTTTATATGAGAGGTTAATTTCTGTCCGATAATTAATTTAACCTCTACATACTCCCTCATGTTTAAGATGATTAACCATACATGATGTAGTCTTCATTCTTCGGTTTCTTGATGAATCTTCCAGACCGAGTTTCAACAAGTTGTGCTAGTACTTCACCAGATTTCATATTCATATCGCATTGTTCTTGATTCTCAGTTGTCTTGGTTTTAATCTTTACTTCTTTACCATATTTATTCAACTCTTCATTTTTATCACCAATTTCTGAGTCACATCTCGTCTAAACTTCTGGATACTTCGGTGAATACTGTTCCTCAGTCTCCTCCTCCGTCCAAATAAACTGTGGAATACTGCGATCCAGTGTTGCACATTCTATAGTGCCATTTACTTCTATAAATGCATTTTTCTCAGTCATATGATTGACTTTATATGGCCCCTTATAGAATGGAGTCAGACAATTCTGTCTGTTTTCGTTAGTTATGTATACATGCGATGCCAGCTTTAAATCTGAAGATACATAGCATTTGGTCTTTGGACTTCTAGTTTTGGTTGGAGCTAAACGACTCATTTTATCTCTCAATGCTCCAACAAACCAATCTACTGAACTAGAGGCCCAATCGAGACAACTTGGAGCTTCTATTAAAAGATCTCCAGGTAACCTCAGCTGCTTCATAAACATGTTCTACTATGGATGTTCCTAACTGAACTCTGTATCTGTTTCGCATTGCCAACAAAACTATGGGCAAATCATGTATCCAACTGGATCCACTGGTGCAGCGTAATGCAGCCTTCAGCTCCCTGTGCAGTCTCTCAACCATCCCGTTAGTTCTGGGATTATAAGCACATGTGTGTCTTACTTCTATCCCCATTGTATTCAATGATCTGATAAACAGTTCAGACATAAACTGACTACCACGATCAGTAGTTACCCTTACCGGTACACCATATCGCGACACCCAATTATGCAAGAACATAAGTAAGACCTCTTGAGCTGTCATGTCCTTCAGGATTGCTACCTCAAACTGACGACTGAACCGATCGACCATCGTGAGTAAATACTTTTGGCCGGAAATCTCAGGCATTTCTACTATATTAATATGAAATGCATGAATCGACCCGCTGGTATACCAATCGTTTTAATTTCAGTTTTGGTATGACGCCAAACTTTACAAGTTTGACACCGGGCACATGTCCTTACCAAGGCTCTTATGTCTTTCGACATTTTAGGCCATACATATCTATCAGTGACCATCCTGATAGTTGCCTTAATGGAAGGATGAATGAATTCATGTAGCTGCCGAATTACGTTATACTTTAATTCTAACGGTACATAAGGTCTAGGTTGGCTCCTGGAGATTTCACATTATAACCACTTATCTCCAATCTGCCTGCATGTATATGCAGGATTCTTTTCCAACACAGCTACTAAAGGATCAAGACCTTGTGCTTCCATCAATTGCTGGAAAAAATCATTAGAAGGTACAATAGAGCATACGAGTGACTCTGAACGAATCATATCTTCATCTGATACGTCTGGTCTACTGAGATTATCTGCCACCACATTATCTTTTCCTGAGATATGACTAATGGTAAAATCAAATTCTGCGAGTCGGGTTATTTGTGAATTCACCCGCCGAGAATAATTTAGCCTATTCGCTTTTCCAAGGATACTCAACAACGGTTTATGATCAGTTAATATCATAAACTGATGTCCATCTAGGTAGTGCTCAAAATGCAACACTGAAGAATAAACTGCTAGTAACTCCTTTCCAAGCGTATCATATCGCTTCTCGCGATCTTGGAGTTTCCGACTATAGAATCCTATCGGCTTGACTATACCATTTTCCCGTTGATGTAACACTGCTCCTATGGCTACATCAGAAGCATCTGTGACCAGCTCAAACGGCTTAGTCCAATCCACAGGTGCTAATGTGGTTATTTGGCTTAACAGATCTTTGGCCCTCTGGAATTTTTCCTTGTCGTCTTGGCTAAAATTAATAGGCCAGGACTTCTTGATTGTGCTTCGTTCACGAATTAAATGTCGAGTTAGCGATCCCAAAATTCCAGCTAAACCTGGTATGAACCGACGATAGTAGCTAATCATGTCCAAAAATCTACGCAACTGGCGTACAGTTCTAGGTTCTGGCACATCCTTGATTGCTTGTACCTTGTCTTCCAAAGGCTTGATTCCATCCTTGGAAATGGTGTGTCCAAGATATTTTACGGTAGAGCAAACAATCCTACTCTTTTCTGGTTTTACTACCAATCCATAATGTTCCAGCTTAGACAAAACGATGTCCAAATGCTCCCAGTGTTCCTCCCTAGATTGACTATATATAATGATGTCATCTATATACACTCTAGCAAATGAACAGTCTTGAAGAACTTCCTCTGTAAGACGCTGGAATGTCTGACTTGCATTCTTCAACCCAAAAGGCATACATAAGAATTCATGCGATCCTCCTTCAGGGAATCGCACTGCTGTGAGCGGTATAGATTCTGCCTCCATAGGTACTTGATAGTACGCCTTCTGCAGATCAAACGTTGTATATACCTCATACCCCATTATATCCCTGAGCAAAGTAATCTGGTTCGGTAGAGGATACAAATCGCCTTTCGTTACCGAATTCAATAGACGATAGTTACCACAAACCCTCCATTGACCTGGGTCAGGTTTGGGAACAACCACTATTGGAGATGCAAAGTTGGAATTTGAACGCCTACAAATTCCTTCTTCTCTCAACCGCTTAAATTCTTCAATAGCAACCTGCTGCTTGTGTTGTGCTAACGGTTGAGACTTGGGCGAACAAGGTAGTGGTTCTACTAAGACAAATTTGGTGTTCTAGGCCTGTCTTTAAACCCTTACGTTTAGCATTGAATGGCAGAAACACGGCCAGGTGTTTCTCGATGACATCCGCCAAGTCATCGGCGACGACGGGTCTGGGTAGTCTCACTGACCTAACTTTTGAGGTCCAAGTCTCAGCATAAGTCACTATCCTAGTGCTTTGTCCAATGGTCCTAGATTTTGGATCTAAAGCGAGATTAAAATGGATCAAAAAGTTCATCCCAATGATGTTATCCTTTATATCAGCGACCAGAACACTCCACGTAAATGAAGATTTCTGCCCCAATGTCACTGACAATTCTTTAACTCCCTTAACCTCAATTGGACTTCAATTAGCAGCCCATAGTTGGTAATCGAATGTGGGGCTATCAATTTCCACCACATCAGATCGAACTATGCTCACCTCTGCACCCGTGTCTATTAAGAATTTTAAGCCACTAAGTTCATCAATTATAACGAACTTTTTGTTGCTATAACCAGCAACCTCTTTAAGATTACCTGCCAGCCGAAATCTAACAGATTTACGGACTGTATTACCGCGCATCTCTTTCATCGAAGCTTCCGAACCTAACTTCGATGATTTTAGTATGCCACGAATATGCATACCTTGGAGCCTTGCATGCGCAACCCCACCCCTACGGCTCCTATTAGCGGGGGCTTTATTAGTTTTCCGGCAGCTTCGACCAGGCTACAGGAAGATTACTTCCTTTCCATCGGGGACCACCCAACTTTGGAAACGTGCATCCCCCTTCGTGACATTTTCCAAACTCGGCATATTTGCGATGCGATATGCACCACTCGCGTGGTCCTTGTACACTCTCACGCGATTCGCCTCTCCAATGTTTGGAATTGGAACGTTGACTCCGAGAATTTACTCTACTTCTGTTGGAACTTTCCTTATTGTTTTTTATCCAACCCACATCCCTGCGGAGGGTACTTAATTTATTCTCTATGGTCAGGAGTCTCTCTGAGAGATGTCTGAGTTGCTGCTCCAAACGTGAATCTGCGGTTACTGCATACACCTTAGGTTCCTTCTGACGATACACTTTGTCCAACCCTTTGAGCTTCTTGGGCTACTCTAATTCCAATGTATCAAATACATCCAAGGTGGCTCTTAGTCTAGCAGGCAATTCTGCTACAAATATACTATTTATAACTTCCTCAGATATATCAAGCCCGATGGATTTTGAAATAAGTCTGTCATAAAATTCAGATGGAAGTAGATTTCCCATTTTTTCCTGACGTAATAAGTCAGTCATCCGTTCAATCCTCTCGGGTTGATATCGTCCATGGAGTTCTTCAACTAGAAGTTCAAATGCATTTTCTGGTTCGTTCTCAGTAACAAATTTCCTGAGTCTAAACAGATTCTTTTTTAATGACTCAGGTAAGCACCACCAGGCCGAGGCAAACCTTTCTATAGGGTCGGTCATCCGTTTTAGTTTAAAATAAAATTTTGCTTCTTCGACCCATTCAGAATGGTTGTCTGGTCTGTTCATGGTGAGCTTAACATTGCTATCCATAGAATTGCGGCAAAAACGATCATCTACATCATATCTTTCCGCATTAAGGATCCTAGCGCGGTCGCCATTTTTTCTAGAGGCCCTTAAGTCACTACTATAAGGGGGTCTCTTGGATGCCAGGCCCGGAAAATCCACATATGCGGAATGATCATCCATCTTGGACCACTTAAGTTCCTCTGAACTATCTCTTAAGCTACAATCCTTAAGTCAGCTAGCCAACTGCTCTGTATCATCAGTATTTTATAAACCAGACATGATATTATTAAATTACTTGTAATTTATATATTATATTAATTAAGTAGGCTTACCTGGATATGCTGATGTCCACAATTACTGAACTGGAATGATTGAGACCATAAAACAAGTATTTACGTAAAATACCCAAAGCAAATTTGTGGTCCGTTTCGCTGATAATTAAAAACAACAAAATGACGAGAAGATTACAAACTTTTATTGACAAAGTTTCGGAGATGGAACCACGCAGTGTCCCGCTTATGCAATTCAGAAACTCAGATCAAAACTCTCTCATTTCCCTCCACAAGACAAGTCCAAAACTTCGACAATATGAACAAAAGAACTTCCAAAAAATGTTACAATAATTTTCAAAAATTAAAATATTGTTTTACGAAACCAGCGATAAAATCAAATGTCCAAAAATAAAAATTGATTTATGTTTATGAGAGGTTAATTGGTAAAACAATAATTTAATGCGCGGGTGGTTGTAACAATTCTTTAAATCAAGTTTGCGAGCTTGAAGTAAACACCAATCCCATTTTATTTAACCAGTCGTCGAACAACATAACAAAACTACCGCCAGCCGCAACGCACTGGCGCGTTTCGACCTTCCTTGATCATCATCAGAGTACGACGGCAAACTGACTATCGAGGATCAAACGCATTGCATATATATGGAAATCAAATTTAGATATGCGGCTCTCACCTCTAGCAGTCTTGCATACATTGAACTTGACTGCAAATGTCGGCTGCACAAATTCTATGCAGTCACAAACATTAACTGTTTGCAGCTTTCGCCACATATACATATATAGGCAATATAATATTACAATAATTGATTGCGCGGGTGGTGGTAAAAATTCTTCAAATCAAGTTTGCGAGCTTGAAGCAAACACCAATCCCATTGTATTTAACCAGTCATCGAACAACATAACAAAACTACCGCCAGCTGCAACGCACTGACGCGGTTCGACCTTCCATGATCATCATCAGAGTACGACGGCAAACTGACTATCGAGGATCAAACCGCATTGAATATATATGGAAATCAAATTTAGATAGGCGGCTCTCACTTCTAGCAGTCTCGCATACATTGAACTTGACTGGAAATGTCGGCTGCTCAATTTCTATGCAGTCACAAACATTAACTGTTTGCAGCTTTCGCCACATATAAACATATAAGCAATGGGATTGGTGTTTACTTCAAGCTCGCAAACTTGATTTAAAGAATTGTTACCACCACCCGCGCAATCAATTATTGTTTTATTGTATTGCTTATATGTTTATATGTGGCGAAAGCTGCAAACTATTAATGTTCGTGACTGCATAGAAATTGTGCAGCCGACATTTCCAGTCAAGTTCAATGTATGCAAGACTGCTAGAGGTGAGAGCCGCATATCTAAATTTGATTTCCTTATATATTCAATGCGGTTTGATCCTCGATAGTCAGTTTGCCGTCGTACTCTGATGATGATCATGGAAGGTCGCAACGCGTCAGTGCGTTGCGGCTGGCGGTAGTTTTGTTATGTTGTTCGGCGACTGGTTAAAAACAAAGGGATTGGTGTTTACTTCAAGGTTAATTGCTGTCCACCATTTAATTTAACCTCTACAATTGTCCACAATACTCTCAACTATATATATTAAAACTAATGGTT
>JAQBSW010011131.1:0-21339 GCA_029291075.1 Eudiplozoon nipponicum | reverse complement strand
ATAGTGGATTTGAACTTAAGTAACGAAAATAGTCATATACGCCTATCAGACTCTACTGTGAATTTTAGGACTTCTAGCGATCTGGCATCTATGGGGCTTACAGACAAGAATAGGTTAGGGGCCTCAACAAAATTTGGCGACCGCGCCAGTCCAAGAATTTTAAGTCTACCACAGTATAAATCAGAAAAACATTCAAGTTGTGTAGGAGATGCCCAAATGATATTCAGTGCTTATAATATCGTGAACTCTATGGAGAAATTTGTTGCAGCATGGATGGCATTGCCTGAAAATTTCCGAAATGCCTTGGAAAATTTCAGAGACAGAACTGTGGAAGAAAAGCCGTACAATGCATTTGGGTTATTAATGGCTGAAATTCAACAGAGATATCAGCCTGGAAGATCAGAGCAAATGTGCGAATTATTACGCTTTAAGAAAATGGGGCGTCAACTACCGTCATAATTTTATGAACGCCATTGCACAAAAGCTTCCAGGTTGAATATATCTAGAGATGTAGTCAACTCCATTTCTACAGCTGAGCAACCAATTAGGCTCAGAACAACATTGGAAGTATTTGACACAATGAGCATAGATTGGCCAACAAAACTCAGAGGGTTAGACGGCGTGTATAAACAGCAAGAACCACAAGTACATGCTGTAATAGCAAATTCTGTACCGATGCAGCCAGTCAGGGCAGATACCGAAAACCACTTGACTATACAAGAAACCTTGCGTTTCTTATGTAGAGAAGTTGCTAACTTGCGTAGTGATATTACACAACTTCAGAGTCAGGATAAGTATAATAGACGACGAGGGAGTCACTCGCGTCAACGCTTCGAAGGGCCACGCGGATGGTGTAGGGCACATTGCGAATACGGACGCAGTGCGAAGTGCCAAGGTGAGAATTGTATTTACCCGCGATTAGGTGGACCCACATGGAAAGGAAGCACAAACCCGGTTGAGAGAAATCCATCACCGGGAGAAGGACAAAACCCCCGCTAGTAGGAGCCGTAGGGGGGGTTCCATTGCAAAGGCTCCCAGATAAGCCTTTAAAAGTCATACTCAAAGCTAAAGATGCGACTAGAGCAAATAACACCGAGAAAGAAGGCAAGAGAGTCCGATTCTCACTAAGCAGCGATCTTGAAAACATTGCCGGATTGTCCAGCAACAAGTTCATTATTAAGGATGAATTATCTGGTTTAGAGTTTCTCATTGATACGGGTGCTGAGGTAAGCACAGTTAGGTCAGACGTGGTGGAAGCAGATTGCCCCACGTTTAATTATCAACTATGGGCCGCTAATGGTAGTCCGATTGGAGTAAAAGGGATGAAAGAAATGTCGGTAACATTAGGCCAGAAATCTTCCTTCCGATGGAATTTTTTAGTAGCCGATGTCAAGGACCATATCATTGGCATGGATTTCTTGACACATTTCAAGCTGACATTAGACCCTAAGGCTAGGACTATCGCAGAAGGCGTAGCAATAGCAACACCTACTGAGTCTAACACGTCGGCAGTTAGAACAGTCCTCTTACCTCGTCCATCAGTTGCACATGAGTTTGCCGATATAATCGAGAAGCACCTAGCAGTGTTTCAGCCTTTCAGTGCCAAAAAGATAGGTTTGAAGACAGGAGTAGAACACCAAATAGAATTGGTGGCTCCATTGCCCTGTTCACTTAAGGCCCAACCATTGGCACAACACAAGCAACAAGTTACTTTGTCAGAATTTCACCAATTGCGCAAAGAGGAGATTTGTAGAAGGTCAAATTCCAATTTTGCTTCCCCAATAGTGGTAGTTCCCAAACCTGAACAGGGTCAATGGAGGGTTTGGGGGAATTATCGTCTATTAAACTCAGTGACGAAGGGTGATTCATATCCTCTCCCTAACCAGAGTACTTTACTCCGAGATATAATGGGATATGAGGTTTATTCAACTTTAGATCTCCAAAAAGCGTACTATCAGGTACCAATGGAAGAAAGTTCGATACCACTCACCGCAGTCAGATTTCCAGGAGGGGATCGCATGAATTTCTTCGAATGCCTTTTGGTTTGAAAAATGCCAGTCAGACATTCCAGCGTTTTGCTGAAGAAATCCTTCAGAATTGTCCATTTGCGAGGGTATATATAGACGACATAATAATTTTTAGTCGCTCCCGAAATGAACATCGTACGCATTTGGAAACGGTTTGGACCAGGCTGGAACAGTATGGATTAGTGGTCAAACCTAATAAGAGTAATATCGGTAGCTCTTCAGTTAAATACCTTGGTCATATACTTTCCAAAGACGGAATTAAACCTTTGGAAGATAAGGTTTAAGCTATTAAGGACGTAACGGTACCCCGAACCGTACGCCAGTTGCGAAGGTTCTTGGGCATGATCAGCTATTATCGTCAATTCATTCCAGTTCTAGCCGGAATTCTTGGATCGTTAACAAGCCATCTCATTCGTAAAAAGAGCATGATCAAGAAGTCTTGGCCTATAAACTTGAGTCAAGAAGACCGAGAAAATTTCCAAAAGGCCAAGTATATGTTAAGTGACGTAACCACATTAGCACCTGTAGATTGGGAAAAACCTTTCGAACTAATCACAGATGCCTCAGATGTTGCATTAGGGGCAGTGTTACAGCAAAGAGATCAGGACATAGTAAGACCGATTGGATTTTATAGCCGTAAGCTTAATGATCGAGAAAAACGTTATGATACGTTTGGCAAAGAGCTTCTAGCAGTGTATGCCGCAGTGCTACACTTCTAGCATTACTTAGACGGGCATAAGTTTAAGTTATTGACCGATCATAAGCCATTGATCGGCATACTTGGTAAAACAGCTAGGCTTAATTACTCTCGTAGAGTAAATTCCCAAATAACACGGTTAGCAGAGTTCGATTTCACTGTGTCTCATATTGCTGGTAAAGAGAATATGGTAGCGGATGCACTTAGCCGACCGAATGAAGCTGATGTAGAGCTGATATTTCAAGGTCCATTGTAAAATTTAGATGAATCAATGCACAATTTTGTTAGTCAAATCGAGGAAGCGCAAGGATTGGATCCTTTTACATTAGTATTGTCCAAAAGACCAGAATATGTTCGTAAGCTCATAAGTGGCAAGTGGTTGTTATGCGAAACATCTAGAAGTCAACCACGACCATATGTGTCATTGGAGTTACGGGCCAAGATTATCCAAGTGTTACATGACATGGATCATCCATCCATTAAAGCCACCATTCGATTAATCAACGACAGATACGTATGGCCGCATATGTCTAAAGACATACGAGTATGGGTAAGAGCCTGTGCCAAGTGTCAAACGTGTAAGGTGTGGAGACATACCAGAACCGAGATAAAGAACATTCGAATACCAATCGGACGGTTCAGACACGTACATATAGACATTGTCGAGATGCCTGAAGTAAATGGAAACAAGTACTTGCTGACAATGGTAGATAGATTTAGTCGTCAATTTGAAGTGGCGATTTTACAAGACATGACAGCGCAAGAAGTCTTGTTTGCGTTTCTACATAATTGTATATCGCGTTATGGTGTTCCGGAAAAGATCACTAGTGATCGTGGTAGTCAATTTATGTCAGAGCTTTTCGTAAGATCCCTCAACATCATGGGAACCACTGTAATACATACTAGCGCGTATAACCCACGAGCAAATGGGATGGTAGAAAGGCTACATCGTGAACTGAAAGCTGCATTAAGGTGTACTAGTGGAACAAGCTGGATGAACGATCTTCCTATAGTACTATTCGCCATGCGCAACAGATATAGGGCACAATTAGGAACTTCTATAGCAGAATTGGTTTATGGAGAACCATTAAGGTTGCCTGGAGATCTTCTAATAGAAACTCCAAGTAGTCTTGATTGGGCTTCTAGTTATGTAGATTGGTTTGTAGGAGCACTTCGAGACAAGATGTGTCGTTTGGCCCCAACCAAGACTAGAAAAGCTAAAACCAAATGCTATGTGTCCTCTGATTTAAAATCGGCTTCGCATGTGTATATAACTAATTAGAATAGGAAGAACTGCCTAACACCATTTTACAAAGGACCCTACAAGGTCAAGAAGATGACTGACAAGAATGTCATCATAGAAATAAATGGCATTGAGGATTGTGTTACGTTGGATCGTTGTATTCTCCAGTTTATCTGGATTGACGGTATGACTGAATTAACAGATGCGTCGAATGACCGTGGGCAAATCTGTTGTGTGCAATCCCAATATGCAGGCACATAATGAAATGCAGAACTCTGAAGAATCGTTGTCTAATATAGCAAAATCTTATTCTACTGAATCACAGCATGAAAACTATTTTTCGATAACAAATGATGTTGAAGAACCAGTGAATGTTGTACCGAACGAGATGATGACGTCAGGGACGCCAGTATGCACAACTCGTTCTAGAAGAGTACATCGTCAGCCGATGAACTATGATTACGTCTATTATTAGACGCCTTTTTTTGAGAATGTGCTGTATGTAGAGGATGTTAAATCCTCCGCCTTACGTAAAATAACATTGACTGACAAATTTAAACCACCATAGCTGATTGTAACGAACTTTATTTAAAAAGAATTTTTTCTTTTTATTTTCCAGAACACTCTTTGTTTAAATACTTGATTTTAAACTTGTGCGCTATTTTCAGTTTTCGAGTATCTCGCTCTGTGTCTGGTATTGTAAATTTTGGTCTGCTGCATTTTCACGATTTCTTGATTAAACGAATATTTCATTATCAAATATATTGCTCCATCAATTGCTTTTTTGTTCTAATATAAAACAGAAAGGAACAGGAGCCTAGGAACAGGTATATTTGTTTGCATCTTTGGTTCAAGTTTTACATCTTTCTAGATTAATAACTGTGCGGAACAGTTTTCAGCTTTCACTTTCCGATTGCCTAACTGTAAGTATCGATTTAATTGTAATCTCATATATTCATGGATACCGATATTAAATTTGAGGACACAAGTAGGTTAGTGAAGGATATAGTGGATTTGAACTTAAGTAACGAAAATAGTCATATACGCCTATCAGACTCTACTGTGAATTTTAGGACTTCTAGCGATCTGGCATCTATGGGGCTTACAGACAAGAATAGGTTAGGGGCCTCAACAAAATTTGGCGACCGCGCCAGTCCAAGAATTTTAAGTCTACCACAGTATAAATCAGAAAAACATTCAAGTTGTGTAGGAGATGCCCAAATGATATTCAGTGCTTATAATATCGTGAACTCTATGGAGAAATTTGTTGCAGCATGGATGGCATTGCCTGAAAATTTCCGAAATGCCTTGGAAAATTTCAGAGACAGAACTGTGGAAGAAAAGCCGTACAATGCATTTGGGTTATTAATGGCTGAAATTCAACAGAGATATCAGCCTGGAAGATCAGAGCAAATGTGCGAATTATTACGCTTTAAGAAAATGGGGCGTCAACTATCGTCATAATTTTATGAACGCCATTGCACAAAAGCTTCCAGGTTGAATATATCTAGAGATGTAGTCAACTCCATTTCTACAGCTGAGCAACCAATTAGGCTCAGAACAACATTGGAAGTATTTGACACAATGAGCATAGATTGGCCAACAAAACTCAGAGGGTTAGACGGCATGTATAAACAGCAAGAACCACAAGTACATGCTGTAATAGCAGATTCTGTAACGATGCAGCCAGTCAGGGCAGATACCGAAAACCACCTGACTATACAAGAAACTTTGCGTTTCTTATGTAGAGAAGTTGCTAGCTTGCGTAGTGATATTGCACAACTTCAGAGTCAGGATATGTATAATAGACGTCGAGGGAGTCACTCGCGTCAACGCTTCGAAGGGCCACGCGGATGGTGTAAGGCACATTGCGAATACGGACGCAGCAGTGCCAAGGTGAGAATTGTATTTACCCGCGATTAGGTGGACCCAGATGGAAAGGAAGCACAAAACCGGTTGAGAGAAATCCATCACCGGGAAAAGGACAAAAACCCCGCTAGTAGGAGCCGTAAGGGGGTTCCATTGCAAAGGCTCCCAGATATGCCTTTAAAAGGCATACTCAAAGCAAAAGATGCGACTAGAGCAAATAGCACCGAGATAGAAGGCAAGAGAGTCCGATTCTCACTAAGCGGAGATCTGGAAAACATTGCCGGATTGTCCAGCAACAAGTTCATTATTAAGGATGAATTATCTGGATTAGAATTTCTCATTGATACGGGTGCTGAGGTAAGCATAGTTAGGTCAGACGTGGTGGAAGCAGATTGCCCCACATTTGATTATCAACTATGAGCCGCTAACGGTAGTCCGATTGGAGTAAAAGGGATGAAAGAAATGTCGGTAACATTAGGCCAGAAATCTTCCTTCCGATGGAATTTTTTAGTAGCCGATGTCAAGGACCATATCATTGGCATGGATTTCTTGACACATTTCAAGCTGACATTAGACCCTAAGGCTAGGACTATCGCAGAAGGCGTAGCAATAGCAACACCTACTGAGTCTAACACGTCGGCAGTTAGAACAGTCCTCTTACCTCGTCCATCAGTCGCACATGAGTTTGCCGATATAATCGAGAAGCACCTAGCAGTGTTTCAGCCTTTCAGTGCCAAAAAGATAGGTTTGAAGACAGGAGTAGAACACCAAATAGATTTGGTGCCTCCATTGCCCTGTTCACCTAAGGCCCAACCGTTGACATAACACAAGAAACAAGTTGCTTTGTCAGAATATCACCAATTGCGCAAAGAGTAGATTTGTAGAAGGTCAAATTCCAATTTTGCTTCCCCAATAGTGGTAGTTCCCAAACCTGAACCGGGTCAATGGAGGGTTTGTGGGAATTATCGTCTATTAAACTCAGTGACGAAGGGTGATTCTTATCCTCTCCCTAACCAGAGTACTTTGCTCCGAGATATAATGGGATATGAGGTTTATTCAACTTTAGATCTCCAGAAAGCGTACTATCAGGTACCAATGGAAGAAAGTTCGATACCACTCACCGCAGTCAGATTTCCAGGAGGGGGATCGCATGAATTTCTTCGAGTGCCTTTTGGTTTGAAAAATGCCAGTCAGACATTCCAGCGTTTGGCTGAAGAAATCCTTCAGAATTGTCCATTTGCGAGGGTATATATAGACGACATAATAATTTTTAGTCGCTTCCGAAATGAACATCGTACGCATTTGGAAACGGTTTTGACCAGGCTGGAACAGTATGGATTAGTGGTCAAACCTAATAAGAGTAATATTGGTTGCTCTTCAGTTAAATACCTTGGTCATATACCTTCCAAAGACGGAATTAAGCCTTTGGAAGATAAGGTCCAAGCCATTAAGGACGTAACTGAATCCAGAACCGTACGCCAGTTGCGAAGGTTCTTGGGCATGATCAGCTATTATCGTCGATTCATTCCAGGTCTAGCCGGAATTCTAGGATAGTTAACACGCCATCTCACACGTAAAAAGAGCACGATAAAGAAGTCTTGGCCTATAAACTTGAGTCAAGAAGACCGAGAAAAATTCCAAAAGGCCAAGGAAATGTTAAGTGACATAACCACATTAGCACCTGTATATTGGGAGAAACCTTTCGAGCTAATCACAGATGCCTCAGATGTTGCATTAGGGGCAGTGCTACAGCAAAGAGATCATGACGTAATAAGACCGATTGGGTTTTATAGCCGTAAGCTTTATGTTCGAGAAAAACGTTATGATACGTTTGGCAAAGAGCTTCTAGCAGTGCATGCCGCAGTGCTACATTTTGAGCATGACTTAGATGGTCATAAGTTTCAGCTATTGACCGATCATAAGCCGCTGATCAGCATACTTGGTAAAACAGCTAGGCTTAATTTCTCTCGAAGAGTAAATTCCCAGATAACCTGGTTAGCAGAGTTCGATTTCACGGTGTCTCATATTGCTGGTAAGGAGAATGTGGTAGCAGACCAAATGAAGCTGATTTCGAACTGATATTTCAAGGTCCGTTGAAGAGTTTAGATGATTCGATTCATGATTTAGTTAGTTAAATCGAGGAAGCGCAAGAGTCGGATCGCTTTACTTTAGTTTTGTCTAAAAGGCCAGGATATGTTCGTAAGCTCATAAGTGGCAAGTGGTTGTTATGCGAAACGTCTAGAAGTCAACCACGACCATATGTGCCGTTGGAGTTACGGGCCAAAATTATCCAAGTGTTACACGATATGGGACATCCATCCATTAAAGCCACCATTCGATTGATTAACAACAGATACGTATGGCCGCACATGTCTAAAGACATAAGGGTATGGGTAAGAGCCTGTGCCAATTTTCAAACGTGTAAGGTGTAGAGACATAACAGAACCGAGATAAAGAACATTGGAATACCAATCGGACGGTTCAGACACGTACACAAAGACATTGTCGAGATGCCTGAAGTAAATGGAAACAAATACTTGCTGACAATGGTAGATAGATTTAAACGTCAATTTGAATTGGCGATTTTAAAAGATATGACAGCGCAAGAAGTCTTGTTCACGTTTCTACATAATTGGATATCGCGTTATGGTATTCCGGAAAAGGTCAGTAGTGATCGTGGTAGTCAATTTATATCAGAGCTTTTCGTAAGATCCCTCAACATCATGGGAACCACTGAAATGCATACAAGCGCGTATAACCCACGATCGAATGGGATGGTAGAAAGGCTACATCGTGAACTGAAAGCTGCATTAAGGTGTACTGGTGGAACAAGCTGGATACACGATCTTCCTATAGTACTACTCGCCATGCGCAACAGATATAGGGCACAATTAGGTACTTCTATAGCAGAACAGATTTATAGAGAACCATTAAGCTTGCGTGGAAATCTTCTACTAGATACTCCAATTAGTCTTGATTGGGCTTCTAGTCATGTAGATTGGTTTTTAGAAGCACTTAGAGACAAGATGTGTCGTTTGGCCCCAACCAAGATTAGAAAAGCTAAAACCAAATGCTATGTGTCCTCTGATTTAAAATCGGCTTCGCATGTATATATAACTAATGAGAATAGGAAGAACTGCCTAACACAATCTTACAAGGACCATACAAGGTCAAGAGGATGACTGACAAGAATGTCATCATATAAATAAATGGCATTGAGGATTGTGTTACGTTGGATCGTTGTATTCCCCAGTTTATCTGGATTGACGGTATGACTGAATTAACAGATGCGTCGAATGACGGTTCCATCTGCGAATCTGATGTGTGCAATCCCAACACGCAGGCACATAATGAAATGCAGAACTCTGATGAAGCATAGTCTAATATAGCAAAATCTTATTCTACTGAATCACAGCATGAAAACTATTTGTCGATAACAGATGATTTTGAAGAACCAGTGAATGTTGTACCGGGCGAGATGAGGACGTCAGGGGCGCTAGTATGCACAACTCGTTCTGGAAGAATACATCGTCAGCCGAAGAACTATGATTACGTCTATTATTAGACGCCTTTTTTGAAAAGGTGGTGTATGTAGAGGATGTTAAATCCTCCGCCTTATGTAAAATAACATTGATTTATAAATTTAAACCACCATTGCTGATTGTAACGAACTTTATTTAAAAAGAATTTTTTCTTTTTATTTTCCAGAACATTCTTTGTTTAAATACTTGATTTTAAAATTGTGCGCTATTTTCAGTTTTTGAGTATCTCGCTCCTTGTCTGGTATTGTAAATTTTTGTCTGCTGCATTTTCACAATTTCTTCGTTCAACGATTATTTCATTAGCAAATATATTGCTCTATCAATTGCCTTTTTGTTCTAATATAAAACAGAAAGGAACAGGAGCCTAGGAACAGGTATAATTGTTTGTATCTTTGGTTCAAGTATTACATCTCTCTAGATTAATTACGGTGCGGAACAGCTTCCGACTTTCACTTGCCAAATGCCAAACTGTAAGTATCGATTTAATTGTTATCTCGTATATTCATGGATACCGATATTAAATTTGAGGACACAAGTAGGTTAGTGCAGTACATAGCGGACTTGAACTTAAGTAACGATGATAACCATATAGGCCTATCAGACTTTACTGTGGATTTTAGGACTTCCAGCGATCTGGCATCTATGGGGCTTACAGAATAGAATAGGTTAGGGGCCTCAACAACTACAAATGTAATATGAATTGCCTCGATCAAATTTGTCTTTCAAAATTTTCGCAACTAAAGCATCTTCAGCAGCCTTTAAACCAGATTGCTGAGAAAAATGTAATTTGGCTTATTCATATAACGACAAAAATCACATTTGAAATTAAATTATTTAGTCTTTTGATATTTGCTAACTTTTACGGAAAAATATAGCATAAAGAACTGTGCTTATATCGAATAGGAGATATCAATGGAAACATTTTCACACATCAAGGCATAACTAAATTATTGTTTCCCTAGAAACGCTACAGATAAGTATTTGCCATATATCCAGACATTTGACCATGCAAAGGTGACTAATTTTTCTATCAAAAGCAGTTCACGCAATTTTGTATAATGTTATTCATCATGTGGACAAATAAACTAATAGAAATCTAAATTGCCGCATTGCGTATTTTTCACAAATTATAGGTTCAGTATTTCGATTTATTATGTGTAAATATAGAAAACTAAGCTAATGAATGAGGAAGCATAATTTTAATATCAAAATACGGAATAAAACACAACATTAAAACTTTATATAATCGTCTATCTTATTGACAACCCAAGATATTTAAAATTTGTCAATATTTTATTTGGCTTCACTTCAAATGCATACATTTATTGTTTTTGGAATATTTCAAAGATATATTTTTTATCGAAAAACGCTGCGCTAGCCAAGACGTGAACTAATTTTACTTTCTAGATTTATTATAAGTCTATTTTGATTTATTTTTTACATATTAATTTTTTTTCAATATATAAAAAACTATTTCAACTCTACCTCATTTGTGCTTGCGCTGCGTGCTCCCTGCATAGCCAGCAAAAGCTGTCGATATTTTTTCAAAATCCAGCCGCTTAGCTTGTAAAATATTGTGCAAATAAAACTATTAATCTATTGAATGACTTAGGTTTTTGTCATTTACGAAGTATATCTAAGCATAAAATAGTTTCATGCTTAAATAATTTTAACAATTTATTTATGTAAACGCCCCTGCTGGAAGTAAATGCCGTGCGACGTTACAAAATGGTGAATAGCCGTGGATAGTGAGATACAATTCTTGTTTCTTGCATGCTTTGGGCGGGAATTGCGTTCTCCGTCAAATGCCGAGAGTGTTAAGCGGTTTTGTGGTGTCTATAATTGTCCTAGCCATTTGAGTCCAGCTCTAGTTGACTGACTTTTGTTTCTTCGTTGTGGCTTGGAAAACAGGTAGGTGAGTTGCAGTACAAAGGCTCAGAATTAACTTGTTCAATATTTGCGACAAAACCGTGTAGGCTAGCACAAATAGAATTCCAATAAATTGATGACCGATTCGTATGAGTAGTTGTGCAGCGACAAGATTGGCGTGACTGAACTCCCAGTGACCATGTGACACAGCTTAACGCATGCTAGTGCAGAAGTCAGGAAAGGCAAACGGTTAATATTACCTGAGAAAGCGAACGCACGTAGTGCACAACAAGTTACGTCAAACTTGCTAATGAAAAGCATGGTAAATGCGGCGTGGTTATATAGTTTAGAAAAAAAGCTCACACGCCATTGGTTAACGGCAAATATCGTTTATTTTATTTGGTGCCTCGTAAATGAAATTTGAATTTCATTTAGGTAGTAGGTCAGCAAATTGTTTTGAGCCATTACATTACATTCCTCTCTGCAAAAAGAAAATCATTCAACTCGGCGAGGCATGATAGGGTAATGTAGGGCAGAGTTCGAATCCACTTAAGCAAATATTTTGTATTCTTCCCTTCTCTATTATAATTTAATACAATATTGTAAATGCTGCGCTGGATTATTCTTGTTGGGTGCCAAATAACCGGTAGGATTTTTTCAAAAAAATGTTACGTTTGGTGGACTGTCAAACTGCATGAAGCACAATAGAGAAATGTGAGGTTTTGAGAGCCGCAGAATGTGGATTGAAAGGTAGATTGCCACTGAAGTTGCCATGTTTAATTGGAAACAGGGGTAGGCTGAATCGCCATCAATGTGGAAAAATTAATGTCAAAAATATTTAGGAAAACAAACATTGGTTGCGCGGGCGGTGATAACAATTATTATAATCAAGGTTGCGGACTTCATATAAGCACCGGACCTATTAATTATTTGCAATTATTAGTTTATAGTGCCATATGTATATAATTAATGGGTCAGGTGCTTATATCAAGACCGCAACTTTGATTATAAAATAAATATAATCACTTTTGCGTTATGCAAAGCAATCTATTGCTAGGTTTGTACTTATAGATATGTAGAGCTTGAGGCTCCTGTAGAATGTTGTATTTTTTCAGTATCACACGGTTCGATAAACGGTTTCAGCCTGTTTATGCTTATTGATTTAGGTGTCACACCTTGTATGATAATGAAGTATTTCTGATGTGTGAGCAAATCGGATAACGGCAGCGATACTTTGGTTGTAGTGGTCAAACAGCAGCGTTGTTACGAACAATACTCCCTTACAGTTATGGAACTGAAGGTAGTTCAGAAATGTTACAGAAATGAAATCGGAGACGTGAAGCTTCGTCTATTGGGTCATCCTGTGCGGGTAGTGGACGTAAGAGCTGATTAGTTAGACGAAAATCCATGCCATACATGAGTTGTGTAGACGTTTTAATAGATTCGCAAGTACGGGATCGCAAGGTAAGTACAAGTAAAGGTAGTGCATCGACCCTATACCATTAATGAACGAGGATGCTAAAGCAGCTTTGAGCTCCCTAAGTATTACATCTACCATACCTTTAGATTGGGGATGGTAGGCAGTCGTCTGACGTAAGGTGCATTCCATGAACCGCAAGGTTGTTTTGAAACTATCAGATAAGATGCAAGTGCTTCTATCAGTGATGACCTCATTGGAAACACCATAATAGGATTTCCATGCAGAGATAAAACAGTTAGTAAATTCCTTTGCAGAAATGGTGCCATTAGTTAATGCCGCAGTCCATCGTGTAAATTTTACAATAATATTTAAAAGGTAACTGAAATCTTGAACTTTTGTCAGATGAAATATGTTGATGTGGATGTTGGCTAGGCGTGAATTAGTTTGGAAATATTGCAAGTTAGAACGTGTGAGACGCATGATCTTGTTTTTCTGGCAAATGATACACTCGGAGAACATCGTTTAGCATTGTGGCTGTGATCCCACAAACGATCCGTAAGAAGATTGACAGTCGCCTCCAATTCTTGGGTGAGAAATTGAGTAAATGGCGTCGAAAACTTTTCTCCGAAGGCTGGTGGGTTAACTGGCTTGTTGGGCAGCGTACACGTTAAATAAACAATAGGTAAGCCTTCTCAGAGACGGCATACGAACTTGATGGACTGACGGACCACTGATCCTTGAATAAGAGTGTCATCGCGCTATTCTGTTTGTAGGAGCGAGGGTGCTAGTGCAGGTTCTCTGAGGGTCACTGAGTTGACTGTGACTTTTGGCGGCGAAAGTGGTTGTAGCGTGACGACAGTTGAACGTGCATTGCGAAGTGCGACAATTAATGATGCATGATTTTGAAATACAACAAATCTGCTGCTGCCAATAATGCTGATAAATTAACGCAATGTGTCGTATCTTGTTTCTAATAGTTCGTGTGTGCACGAGTAAAAACTTCTAGGCTTCCGAAATACTTCGATCTTTTGTTCTAACGTGGCCCCAATACCGAACTCAAAAGCATCTGTCGTAAGCAGAAATGGCCGTTGAAAATCTGGATGCATCAGTATTGTCACATTTGCTAAAGAGATGATGACGACTCAAAGTAATTCCTCGTCTTCATATGACCAAGAAATGATGGAGATCAAGCTAAGCCGCAGGTGCCTACACAACGGATAAAGTTGTATTAAAAGGCCGGAAAGGAACTTGTGATAGCAATTTAGGACTCCAAAATTTTTCGCAGCTCAATTACTGTCCTTGTAGATTTGATGTTCTTGATGAAAGTTCCTTTCGACGCCAAAGTTTGAATACCTTTTGACGTGACACGGAAATAGTTGCAATCTGCGTCTTGTCACTCCGTGGTTGGATATGTGTGAGATGACCTTTCCTAAATGCTTGGCATGAGATTCTACGTCTGGTCTGAAAACCATCATGTCATCGAGATTTGACATATTGTAAGCAGCGTCGTCACGAAATATGTTGTCCATGAATCTTTGAAATGTCTGTGTAGCACACTTTAGTCCAAAAGTAATGTAGCGATATTCGAAAAGACTAAACGGAGTGATGACCGCAGTCTTTTCAATATCTTCTGGTGCTACCGGGATGTGATGGTACGCTTGTCTGAGGTCAATCACTGAGAATAAATTGCTTCTGATGAGGTTTTCGAGTAAAGTTTTAATATGGGGAATGCAATATGCATGGTATTTGTTCACCAAATTTAACTTGCGGTAATCTATACAGGCTCTGTAAGATCCGTTTGATTTAAAGAAAATGTTCAATGGTGACGCCCAAGAACTTTTCGATTGTCTGATTATTCCCTCTTACAATAGTCTTAGGCAGCTTTCAGTTAAGCAGGGGCCAGTAGTGGCTTCTTGATTGCAATAGTTAGGCCTGTGACGATATGGTTCATCGTATTGGAGACTCGCCGCTCTGACTTGCTGATATCGAAAAGAGACTTGTTTTCTCGAATAGCCTCTGATATCTCTGCTGTGTGATGCACTGGGGTTGACTGAATGACCTATAAATCCACACTCTCAGAGGCAAGTGTGCAAAAACGTGGCTCAATTATGGATGAGGGGTCGATGATCTTTTGATTGGCAAGATCAACTATGAGGCGCTATTTCAAGAGGAAATCAAGGCCTATTATTTTGTGTGAGATCTTGGCGACAATGAAGTTGTAAGCAAATTCACACCGTAAAACTACGTTGAGTGTGCGATGCAGGCAGCTATACGTAGGTATGGGATCCCCAGTTGCTGTGCAGGCAAAGCGTATAGAGACATCTTGGCCAATGAGTTACCCTTAAGAACTAAAACTGCTTAACCTGTGTTCTCAAATCGAGAAGATGCAGCAGTTCATTGTGTTTTTAGCCGCTTCATAGGAATAAGTATGCTGGTCATTGCGTATGACATTGTCAGTTTAGCTGTCTTTGTGACATATTCGGCGTGAGCAAAAAATTAATATGAATGTCAGATTGTAAGAGATTGCTTCGTAGTGGCGCCGCTGATGCCGTTGATGCGCAGAAATGACGGTCTTTTACTTGCTCGCCATAAGTTTCACGATCCTGGCGGTCCACTACGTCTATTTATGGAGGACTGTACCGTCAACTGTGAAAACTGACACTCATTCGGGAATTCTTTCGAACCGCGGAGATAGACATGGTACGAATAATAAAAACTTACGGTGATTATAGCACCAGTGCTTTGGAGCATAATTATTTAAAGATTGTGGGGATCTAGATCTTCGGCTACCGTCATTTCGTGTCTTGGTTGGGAAAGTATGTCATGAGTTAACCTAATTAAGCTCAAATTTTCCCATGGCTCGTCCTTCTAGAACTCTACCCGTGTTCGCTATTGTACTCTCTAAAGATGTTATCCTATCGTTCGGCGGGGAAGAACAAAACGAGGACGAATTTAACTTAGATTTTAAAATTCTAAATTATAATTCACATCTATCTAATAAGTCGTTCTTTGGCGCCTTGATTAGGCATATCTCATTGCGCGTACTTATTTATTATGTGCTCTGTATCAATGGGAGTCAGGATGGAATCCAATTCATCTTGGAGGCCCAAAATTGAGTGGGAAGTTTTCTAATGACATAATATTTTGGATAAATCCGTCGCTGCAATTCTAAAGTTAGTATTGCAAAAAATTTTGGCCAGTTCTGATAACTGTCATAATCTGGAAACGGAGAGAAGTCAGAGTCTACGCATATAAAGAATAACTAAGTATCTCTATCTTAAACAGGAACATCCAAATCAAGGATTGAACCTGACGTTCTTACAGTCTTAAGGGATCTTCCACACACAAAGTTATATATAAAAATTATGCGAAATTAAATGTATAAAAGGACGCGACAGTTTGAAGCATACGTGACCAATTAAATTAAATTAGCGCTTACCAAATACATGCTTCCACAGTTGAAACTGACGAGACCTGCATAAACCTGTACAGAAAACTGTCGGAATCTGCTCACAGAAATTCACAATCCAAATCTATGTAAAGTTTTGAGCAATTTTACAGAAAGTGCTTTCACAATGTCAGACATCGGCTTCACATTAAAGGTTTTGAGCCATTTACTGACTAATTCCACATTTTGGCACAATTTTTACGTCGGAAAGAATGTTTTGAACGACAGAAAAACCCCTCAAAAAACAATGTGCTTCACAAAAAGAGTGGAAAAGTGTGTTTTGGTATGCTACGCTCACTTTACTTTATGCCCACGGTAAAAAAATGCAACACAATATATTTTATTTATGTCAAAGGTTTTGTGATATAACAACAATTATAAAAAAGTAAAGTTCTCTCGTATTGTGGCACGGTCGCCAATTTGTAAACGCCACGGGCGCAAGTAAATGCCGTGTGATGTTTCAAAAAAGACAAAAGCCGTATATAATGGAATTGCGTTCCCCGGCAAATGCCGAGAACGTTAAACAGTGTTGCAATGTCTAGAAGAACTCCTAGACACATGAGGCCGGCTCTCGATGATTGACTGGTGTTCCTCCATTGTGGCGTTAACACAGGAGAAGCGAGTTTCTAAGTGAAGGCTGAGAATTTTCTTGTTTATGCTCTGTTACAAAACTATGGATGCTTGCACAAATAGAGGTCCAATAAGTAAATGATCGATTTGTATGACTTGTTGTGCAGCAACTAGATTGGCGTGACTGATATCCCAGTGACTAGGTGACACAACGCAACGGATGCTTGTCAAGAATTCAGCGAAGGCAAAATGTCATTATGAGGTAAGACAACAAGCTCATGTAGAGCACAGGAGAATATTTGAATTTCGTTTAGGCAGTATGTCGGCGAATTGTTCTGAGCAGTTACATTTCAAAACCCCTATTGAGCTTGAAAGTTACCATCTAAATTTCTTCTACATTTCCAAATGGCAAGAGCTAATTATTGGATATAGTTAACTGCATCAAATAAAAGTGAACATTCATTCACAAAAAAAAAATTTAATTCTTTTTGATTTCTTTCATTTAAATGAAGTTCGCAAGCTCGAAGTAAACAGCAATCTCAATGAATTTAACCAGTCGTCGAACATCATAATAAAACTACCGCCAGTTGCAACGCACAGACGCGTTTCGAACTTCCATGATCATCATTATGTTACGATAGCAAACTGACTAGCGAGGTTGAAACCACATTGCATATATATAGAAAGCAAAATTATATATGTGGATCTCACCTCTAGTAGTCTTGCATAAATTGTACGTGACTGGAAATTGTCGGCTGCACAATTTCTATGCAGTCACGAACATGAGCTGTTTGTAGCTTTTGCCACACACATATATGTAGAGATTACAATGAAAGAATATTTGATTGCGCTGGTGGTGGTTACAATTATTTAAATCACGTTTACGAGCATTAAAAAGGCAACAATGATATTGTATTTAACCAAAATATAAAAAAAAACCGCCTATCGTAGCGCACTGGCGCGTTTCGACCTTCCATGATCATCATCAATGTATGCAAAATTACTAAAGGTGAGAGCTGCATGTCTAATTTTGCGTTCGATATATATGCAGTACGGTTTGGTTCTCGCCTGTCAGTTTTGTGTCGTACTCTGATGGGGTAGTTTTGTTATATTGTTCAACGACTGGTTAAATAAAATGGGAATGGTGCTTACTTCAAGCTCGTAAAATTGATGTAAAGCATTTTTACCACCACCCACGCAATCAATTATTTTGTAGTTGTAATGTAAATATATATATGTGTATTGCGAAAACTAAAAACAGCTAATGTTCGTAACTACATAAAAATTGTTCAGGCAACTGTTCCAGGCACGTGCAATGTATGCAAGACTACTAGATGTGAGAACCGCGTATCTAATTTTGCTTTCCATATATATGCAATGCGGTTTGATCCTCGCTAGTCAGTTTGCCATCATACTCTGATGATGATCATGGCAGGTCGAAACACATCAGTGCTTTGCGACTCGCTTTGGTTTTGTTATGCTGTTCGACGACTGGTTAAATACAATGAGATTGGTGTTTACTTCAACCTCGAAAACTTGATTTAAAGAATTGTTACAACTATCTGCGCAATAAATTAGTGTTTTATTGTGCCATTTTGTCTGGATCCTGCATCATTCAAGATGGCGATATATTCTAAACACTTTTATAAGCCATACTTAAATATTTAGTTTTGATGCTCAGAACTGTTCTTTTTTTATAAGCATATCATGAGGGAAACTTAATTGTTTAATGAATTAACGAAAATTCTCTGCACAAAATTACGTTTTTGCTGTTTAATAGCAAAACAAATTTGCGAATAATTTTGCATAATATTTGTACCACGGAGATAACAAATATTCAAATGTACATTAGGTGATATTTAACTTGAAGCCAAATGGCTCATAACTGAATCAAGGACAATCATATCCAGGATGAATTAAGGTATTATGTTTTGAGCACATGATTTTCGTAGTTTCTGACATCTCATCAGATGGAGCCTATACTAGGCATAATAAACATTTCAAACACTTTCAAATAATGTGGGACATTTTGACAATAAATTATATTTTTTTGTAAAATTTGTGGATTTTATGCATGTGGAGATTTCTCCATGCATTATTTGTCTTGATCTTTTTTATTATTCCAACTATTTTTTTATTATGTACGGAACACCAAGTGTGCAACTTATTTATACATATTCCTGTACAGAATTTATCTTATTTCACTTGAATAATTGCTAAATTTCAAAACGAGTGTGAAATATTCAACCTAAAATTAAATTAGATCAAATTCAATTAAACGACCTTGCCTGTACCGGTTTTTGCGTATTTCTAAATTAATTTGCATTTAGCGGACACTTAATTGATTAATGCATTAACGATACTTATCTAAATAAAATTAAGTTTTGCCCACTAAATAGCAAAATGATTTGCTTATTATTCTGCATTATATTTGTTTCATGGAGCTAATAAATATTAAAGTTTACATTGCGTAATGCGCACTTTCGTGCCAAATGTTTCATAATAGACCAAGGGGACAAGCAAAAAAACGATGAATTAAAGATATTATGTTTTGAACACACCCTTCTAGTGGTTTCTGGCCTCTTATCAGATGGAGCCCATAATACACACTATAACCTCTATATACATTGTGAAATAATGTAGGGCATTTGAACAGTAAATTCTACTTTATTGAGAAGTTTTTGACTTCCAATGCACGTGGAGATTTCTCCATACATTATTTGATTTAAAATTTTTAAATCTAATTTGTTATTAGGTACGAAACAACTAATATGCCATGTCTATTTACTTATTCCTGGCAATCATTATTTTAGGGAGTCTAAATACAATAAATATTTACTTAATATTAAATTAGATCAAATTTGATTTTACATCCGTGCCTGTGTCTGTTCTAACGTATTTCTAAAATAATCTTCAAATTCTCCGTGCACAACAACTCGGAAAATAGAAAATTGCATCTATTTTTACGTTTGCAGTGTATATACATTAATGCACCCCATGATTATACGGGTGTGACAGCTTATATATTATAAGTGGTTACACATTTGTATAAATCAATCGATTTGAAATAATAATTTAAATTGAAATTTTTACTGAGTTAATTCAAGATTTGTTCAAGCTCCATAAATACTATTTTCAGCAAAATTACAGTCGAATTCAATGTTAGTATTTCTCAAATCTTTCTGGAAATTTAACTTGCTGCAATTTAGAGCAGAAGGTAATAAGCTGTGTTATAAGCACGGTTAAAATTGTCTATCTACTACATCAGACATGTGATTTTAATTATTATTTAACAATATTCCGCAAAATGTAATAGTCAAACTCTTTACCTAACCACTCCGGAATACTTTTTGCGAGTTTTAAAACAAATATCCTAGAAATTGGGAAAATATCAATAAAAAATAAAACATTAATACCTTACTTAGATTATTTACTATATGAAACAATAAAAGGGGACATTGATCAAAATGAATGTTTGGCAAGCTATTTCTCGTAACAAATTTTGTATGAAGCAGAATGACTTTTATTGATTTTTTAAAGAATGTTTATTATAATGCCAAATTATACGCGATCGAATTAAATTATGTTATATTTAATAAGGGGAAACAAATGTTTCTATCTCTTTCAAATTTTTGCATAATTTGAAATGAAAAATGAAACTCTATTCATTCGCAAAATTGCGAGATATATTGCATATAAGTCAATAATTTATGGTTCGTTTATTTACATATGTGCTTCCTAAGGCACATGTGATTCAAGTCAGGTTAGAGACCTATATGCAAAATTGCCTAATTAGGTATTTCTTCTACGTTTAATCTTCAGCAGTTATTTCATTTGATTAACTGACAAACTAGTTTAAACGCAATTTGTCAAAATTAAAAATTTTTTTGGCATAAAATTTAATAAATGGGAATATAGTTTTCTTTCGCTATCAAACTTGTACATAAATTGAATTGACAAATATTACACATATATCATACTCGAAATAACGTGTTACATTTGCATATAAGTCAATATTTTATTCATTTTTCCCTTCCTGTGTAAAAAAACAAAAAGAAATTTTATCAGATATAAGAAACATTTCTTTCGCATTGTCTTCTCAAATATCTACCAATGAACATATCTTTATATATAAATTGGAAAGCGAAACAAGATAGAAATATGTAAAAATAGAGAGAGTGTGAAAAACAGAAACCAATCAAATTGTGTGCGTCACATCCAGTTTAAGCTCAATGCTTGTGAGTCACGAAATTTGATTGGTTTCCGTTTTTCACACTCTCTATGTTCACATATTTCTATCTTGTTTTGCTTTCCAATTTCTATATAAAGATATGTTCATTAGTAGATATTTTAGAAGACAATGCGAAAGAAATGTTTCTTATATCTGATAAAATTTCTTTTTTTTACACACAGGAAGGGTACAAATTTTTTTTTAAAGCTCGCATTTCAAAACAGTACGTTAGTTTTCGTTTATTTACAAATTAGCTGCTTAAGACTCATGTAATTCGGACCAAATTATAGACGTCTGTCAGAAATTGAATAATTAAGTATTTAGATTCTTTAAAATCATCCGCATTAATTTTATTGGATTAATTAAAAAAAACTAGAAAACATGCTATTTGAAAATATTAAGATATATATTTTTTACAATTAT
>JAQBSW010011130.1:0-21341 GCA_029291075.1 Eudiplozoon nipponicum | reverse complement strand
TGATCATGGAAGGTCGAAACGCGTCAGTGTGTTGCAGCTGGCGGTAGTTTTGTTGTTGTTCGATGACTGGTTAAATACAATGGGATTGATGGTTATTTCAATCTCGCAATGTTGATTTAAAGAATTGTTACCACCACCCGCGCAATCAATTATTGTTAAAGAGAATCATGAGGTTGGATGCCAAATATCAATTACCAATTCTCTCCAAATCATTCATAGTCTACAAGTTCTCATGTATGTGCGGTAGCACATATATCGGATGGACGAAGAAGCAATTAATAAACAGAATCCAGCAACATTTACCACAGAAATTGATTAGCAAAGTCTTGGCACCGTCAGGAAAATAAGCAATTTACGATCTAGTATTAGAAACGGGGCACCGAGGCAATTCGACCAATTTCTCAATTCTACATAAAGCAAAATCAGAAGAATTATTATTTATTTATGAAGCCCTTTATATAAAGCAACAATCATCTGACCTAAATATTCAAAAGTTTCATCAACATGATATTCTAATCGACTGGCCACGAATAACAAAATTCAACAACAAGTTATTAGTATCCAGGCAAGACCGAACACGCCCTCGACTAGACTCAACAAACAGTCAATCGGATTCGCAACAAACTGAAGAGGAAAAAACAGATGCACATACGGTGACAGACGTTTATAAACAATATGAGTGTTTAACACTGCAATCCGCACTTGCGCTGTTACCAAGTGAAGAACACAAATTTACGCAAAAAGTGGAAACAAAAAACTACACTCTGAAAAATTGGACTCGTACTCGTAACAACGAACAATTCGAACAGGTGGTTAATTCTCAAGACATCAGTACAATAATGACCAGATCTCGGGCATCACTTTGAAATATATTGAGAAGAACCTTTACATGCAAACAGGCACACACAGACACAAACACATCCACACTTACCAATCAGCCAAAAAAATAAATAGAAAACCAAGTCATATTTGTTGCCACCCACATAGGCAAATGAAAACCTAGAAGGAATATAAATGAAAGATTGCAGTATTCTCGAAATAAATGGCCATTATCCACTTTATATAGGCAATACAATTTACAATAACTGATTAGTGGGTGGTGGTAAATACTCATTAAATTGTTAGAGTTTGAAGTAAACACCAATCCTATTGTATTTAACCAGTCGACGACTGGGACTGGTGTTTACTTCATTACCACTTGTTATTTGCTTTTCTTTCAATTAGTAATATACTATGTAATATCTGGAAGGCAATGGACATACAACGAATATATATATATATATATATATATATATATATATATATATATATATATCCTGGTTTTTCATTTGATTATGTGAGTGGCAACTAGTCTGACTCGGTTTTCTATTTCTTGTTTTGGCTGATTAGTAAGTGTATATGGATATGTGTATTTGTATGTTTGCATTTAGGTGTCTTTTTCGTTGTAATGCAAAGTGATGACTGAGATCTGGTCATTCTTGTATTGAAGGCTTGGGAGTTAACCAACTGTTCGCATTTTTGGTTACGTGTACGAATGTTTTTTCTCTCTAGTGTCGTCTTCCCTTATGCCCTGTTCCACACTTTGGTCTGTCCCTTTGGTAACAGCGTAGGTACCGTCAGGAAAAGCAGCTACTTCTGATCATATAGTGTAAATGGGGCACCTAGGCAATTTGGCCAATTTCTCAATTATACTCATAGCAAAATCTGAATAACTGCTTCATATGTATATATGAAGCTCTTTATATAAAACAGTAAGCGCTCGGCCTAAACATTCAAAAATTACATCAACATGATATTTTAATCGAAGGGCCACGAATCAAAAAACTCAACAACAATTTACGAGCATCCAGACAAGGCCAAACATCCACTTGATCAGAGTCAAAAAACATTCTATGGGATTGGCAACAAACTTAAAAAGAAAAAAACCAGCTGTACACACGGTATCAGGACCATTGTAAAAAGCAACAAAAATTTCAGAAAAATATGAACATTCAACACTGTAATTCGCACACCCTGCGCACTTACCAAGAGGACAGAACAAATTAGAGGAACAATGCGAAACAAAAGAAAACACTAAGGGAAAAAATTCGTAAACCTAACGGCCACCAATGCTAAAAGTTTACTACAATCAAGGTTGCGAACTTGATATAAACAACTGACCCATTAAGTACATACATTTGTCAGTATAAACTAAGAATTGTATAGTGCAGAAAAGGCAATTCATCCAGTAGACCGGTTTCGTCCTAATTGAGAACTCTTCACGTACTGGCCAGAATTTGCTGCGGACAGGATTCGAACCTGAGCACATCTGCTTCGGAATCTTGGTGTTCTAACCACTGAGCCAACCTGCCACACACTACACTCAATTTTTAGTCATATACTAAATAATGTAACTCAGTTAGTCGATTTTCTTTTAGGTGGAGTTCATGTGCCATCCATTTAGACCCAGAGTTCTAACTAAACATCCCAAATCTGTCATTACTGAACAGGCACCACACTACATGGGGAAGTGGTATTGAAATGTACATTTATATAATTAAACGACCATTGGTTGCGCGGGCGGTGGTAACATTTTCTATAATCTGACCACTTCTATAAATTCTGGCCAGTACGTGATGAGTTCCCAATAAGGACGAAACCGGTCTACTGGATAAATTTACTTTTCTACACTACAATTTTAATTTATACTGACAAATGAATGTACTTAATGGCCCGGTGTATATATCAAGTTCGCAACCTTGATTATAATAATTGTTATCACCACTCGCGCAACCAATGTTCGTTTAATTATATAAATATTCTTCTAATATTATTTCTCCATATATATATATATATATATATATATATATATATATATATATATATATGGTAGGGAATCTATCTTGTAATGACGAATCCTGTAAACTTGATGGATTCCATTTTCTGTTTTAAGCTGATTAGTTTATACCGTCAACCTGAACCTACTCAAACCCTGTTGTTACGATTTATTTCAATATCGTTTCCTCTAGTAGCATGGTATCTGCCATTTATTGACAGATCGTTGATATCTAATTCGAAATTTGGGTCTCATTGGCATTCACATATTTTGCAGCTTTTTTCGCTTTGACTACATCTATCACGAAACTTTATCAACCTAGTGTGAAAAACAAAATTCCACTACAATCTGCCTCCAATTTAAATTGTACTGGAATACAATCCTGTTTAGACAGATGCTATAGAATATTGATTTACGCTTGTCGAAAAAAATATTAAATTTGCATGTGAAAAATAGCATTGGTGTTGCACGGACATATATAACTAAACGTACTATGTCCAATGGAATGTTTTTCAATTTTAATTAAGGTTAGGCGTATGAGCATGCAATAAAATTTCTGACGGATGTTGGAAAACCCCATTCGAAACTATGCTTAGTTATGCCTTTTATTTTAAATTTACTGACTAATATTTTTTGTCGTCTTTATGAAGACCATTTCTCTTCTATATAAGTAAAACTAATTCTCGTGTTCTATTCCTCGATTAAGTCGGCTGATTAGATTTATGTTTTTTTAAATCTTTGTGACTTCCAAGCCTGGTCTTGTCTTACGACGCTAAAACCTGTCTTTACCTTTTCCTAATTTCTATAGCTTGTAGAAGCTGCTATAAAACTAAGATAAGATCACACCTCGGCCCGTAAGCTTCGCAGATTTCGCTGCCAGCCTCGCAGCGAAGGATAATCTACACTCACTTGATGTTATTAAAGAGCTGGAAGCAGCATTGAGACGTAGCAAACTCTTTGAATCATTTTCACAGATCGTTCGTGTTAGCTTTGGTCATTTTGTCTAGGAATTCATGGTATCTTTAGTCTCTGAAGCGCTTCTAAAATCTCCGCAAATCCCCACATATTGACGTAACTGATTTAATAACCCCTTACTCTTGTTACGAGATTGACATTAGCGCTCTTTCTTTTGATTACGTGGAAACGATTTAGAGTCCATCGATGCACTCTAAAATCGCTAAAATCGATAGCCTAATATTGGTTAAGCAAGCTTTCAGAAATAAAGGCTAAGAAGGATCTGCGTGATTTTTAGGGAATAGTTCATCTGAGTGAAAGGGCGTCGTGTTGGTGCCCATTGATTAAAAATGCCACGCTAGCATTCCATTTCATTACCGGGGAATCATTTCCCTCTGGTCTGCTTCAGGGTTGGTCCCTGCTACCATCCTAGTAAGAATTCTTGGAGAGCTAGAGAAATAAACTTCGACAGTTCACACAGATTTTTGACCGGGAGTTGGATTTGCAGATTCTATTCATTCAGCTTTCGATTTTAAACCAATCGTTGCTGCCTTCCAAGACTTCTCAGACCACTTTCTATCCGGTGCTGCGCACTATATTGTGGCGAGCTAGGCTCAATAAAGCCACCGAAAAGAATTGCGCTATCTTTTAAAACTTGTGATGATGGTTCACCGGTCTATGCTCGCTTTAATTAGGGTTTCTCTGAAACCTTTCTGTTATCTCATACGTTGTGTTTTCTTCAGAGCACGTAGTCGCACAACAGAGATTCACTAACTTTGTTCAAGATATAACGATTTGGCACAGACTGAAGTTAAGTGTATTAATGTGGTAGTTATGGACATTTTTCAGCCAATGTTTTAAATTGTTCTAAATGGCATCATGCTGGTAATTGACAACGAATTTGCCTACTTCTGACTTTTACTGCCACCGCCCTGATCTACTTCTGTGTAAATAATCAACATCATACATTGCTGCAGTTGCTTTTCGCGGGTTAAGCGTACCATCTCTGAATCACCAGTCCATTTCTGTAAGAGCAAAGTTGAAGGTCTTCCAGTGAAGCGTATTGCTGGTTCTACTTTATATCGCTAAGCGATGGAAGATAAATCAATATGTATGTATTAGGTTTTGCGAACCTAGTAACAAATTAGTTCAGTTGTGACCAGAAGGATAAACCAAAGGCAGCATGAACGGAAAGTATAATCTCATGCACATTCGTTTCGTGCTTACTGGCGACTCATCAGTAGGAGCCGGTATTACGCCCTTTAACCACTATATATTTGGTAGAAGAATGTGGAATAATAGGACGGTACAATGAACGGTATTTGACTGGAATATAACCGCCTGTTCTTGGAAAGCTCTTTTTGACTCGAGGTAGTAGCTAGGTATTTTTGAGTTCAGTTTCATTTCATTGTCAGAATGCTTTATTCAGGCAACAGGTTCAAGCCGACTGGCTCTGTCTAACCTCTTTTTGATGCGCCATCACCACCGCATCTAGCTTTATTCACATCCTGCTCCCAGGACTACCAACGTTACTCCACTGTATAAATGGTAACATAAAAAGAACACAGAATCACCTACGTGGTCAAATCTTATTATTCCTGATATCGACCACCTGACCACGTCACAACTTACTATTGCTAACCAAAATATAATTGCACGGATGAACATCTGTGAAAATTTAATGGCAGAAGGAATATTGAATACACCTGGTGAATTCTGCCTCATGGACAGTGTTTTATCGGAACCCGTCGGGCGTGAGATTGGTATATGTGTTTAATTTTTAACGTAAGTGTATATTTATTTATGATATTAAATACTGTTTAATGGGGAGAATTAATATATATGCAAGTATGTATTAGGTGTTGCGAACCTAGTAAAAAAATAGTTCAGTTGTGACCAGAAGGATAAACCAAAGACAGCATGAACGGAAAGTATAATCTCATGCACATTCGTTTCGTGCTTACTGGCGACTCATCAGTAGGAGCCAGTATTACGCCCTTTAACCACTATATATTTTGGTGAGGAATGTTGGATAATAGGACGGTACAATCTCCTAGACGAATGTGTAAATCTGCAGTAGTGAAGCTAACATCATATAAAGTCTCGACAATACGACTTCAACGCTAACTCACTCTATATAATATATATACCGAGTCTGTAAAGGATACTTACACTATAGCTATTGTGTAAGTACACGATACCAACATTATAACACCGGAAAGGTACATGGTACTAACACTATGGTTGCCGAGTCGGTACATGGTACCAACATGTTGGATATCAATGTATGCTATAGTTCAATTACAACTATTTCTGAACACCTGTTACTCCAGTAAATCCATAAACCGTGGCCTTGATCAGTATCAGTTATCACATTTCACAGTAAGCATGACATCAGTCAATTCAATATATAGCAGTTAAATGCTGTTTGTTGCGAAGAACTAAAACAAAATCAGGTAAATAATCTATTCCCTGTCGCGCAACATGTCTGTTTTATAGTAAAAAATTAGTTGAGTTGTGATCAAAAGGATAAACCAAAGACAGCATGAACGAAAGTATAATCCCATGCACATTCGTTTCGTCCTTACTGGCGACTCATCAGTAGGAGCCGGTATTACGCCCTTTAACCACTATATATTTGGGCGAGGAATGTGGGACCGTCCTATTATCCCACATTTCTCATCCAAATATATAGTGAGTATGTGGCGTAATACCGGCTCCTACTGAGGAGTCGACAGTAAGCATGAAACGAATGTGCACGAGATTATACTTTCCGTTCATGCTCTCTTTGATTTATCCTTCTGGTCACAATTGAACTAATTTTTTACTAGGTTCGCAACACCTAATACATACTTATATTTATGATATTATCAGTTATAAGGCGATCGGCGTTGTTTCTCCATTTTTTTGCCATTTTGTTGGCATAAAGAGTGTTTATAAAGATGCTGTTGTGCTGCTTTATTCAGGTTGTTAATATTGCATGGTTACGCGCATTTTAGATGACAATTTTTCATACAATTAAGTCGGCATTTTGAGCTGAATATGTTATAGATAATTACACAATCTTTGCTTGAATGAGTGGTGGTAAAACTTCTTTAGCTCAGGTCAATTTCATTGAACAAGTCGCAAAACGTAGCGAAACTACCGTCAATCACACGTATTGAAGCGATTCAACCTTCCGTGATCTTCATCAGTGCACCGTAGCACACTAACTAGCGAGAATCAAACGGCATACATTGTACTTGACCGGTAATGTTGGTTTCTCAATTTCTATAACGATGATCATAGACGATCGATACGCGTCTTTTCGTGTGACTGACGGTAGTTTAGTTATGGTGTTCGACTTTTTAAATACAAAAGGATTAGTTTTTGTATCGAGCTCGTAATCTTGATTTAAATAATCTGTTTCCTAGATAAACTGACTTTGGCCAAACTGCTGAAATCTGCTTTTTATTGCTTTTGAGGCGTAAAAATCTTAAATTTGGAACCGGAGACGGCTCAAGAATTATTTTGCCATTTTACTGTTAAACCCTACGTAATTTATGGGTTTCGAATACAGGTTTTTTCCTGCAAACCGATAAAATTCTACACAATTTCAGTCTTTCAACAAAATTTTATTACTAAAACGCACTACGTTAGATCAAATGAAGTTTTCCGACTTGACTTTTTTTATCAATCTTTATTTTCCAGCCGTATTATTTACTAGAACTACCATCTGTTACGCTTACTTTTTCATCTATGAGATTTCCGATACTCGTCTTAGCACAACCGAAAGCCGATTGTTGGTGAGCTCTGGAGATAAAATTCTAGTATTCAATATTATTTGCTTTTTTGTAATTTTTTCCCCAAATTCTTGTCCGAAAAGCAATCGCAAGTGTCTAATTCGTCGGAATTCAGTACACCTCGTCAGGTAGTCCCCGGTGGTCCGTTGATGTTTCTCGCTCCATCGACGCTGGGCCGCAGTCATTTGCCCATAATGCCTCCAGCTCCACCATTAATGCCGCACGTTAGCCTGTCGGCTGGTTTGTCAACAACAAATAAAGAAGTTGTTGCTACAGACAATGCTGTTGATGTGCCCGAATGTGATGTGCCACATAATGTGACTTCTGCTGACACCATTTAAATTTCTGTTAAGAAAGCTACACGAAATCAAGATTCTGGTCTTTGACGACAGTGAACGGAACATGTCGATGTGCCTCCAGCGTTTAAGAGACTGGCTGCCATACGCCGTTAGCTGTTCATCAGTTCGGTAAACATAAATCGTCTGAAGATTAAACGTTAATCATGGATAGTTTTCATTTGTCTGCAATATCTGCGGCATGCACAAACTATGTAGTTTTCAGCTCATTGCTACATATCCATTTGATAGTATTCATATTCCACATTTTAGCGGATAGTATTTGACTTTTACCTATGGCTTTGAATCGATGTATTTTTTTTATATCAAGCTATGCCAGATTATCGTTGTTTGTTCGTTCTATGATGTATAACATTATCTAGTTGTTTCCGACCCAATAAACCGGTCAAAGATGCGAAATTTCGCACAAGTATTTTACAATATTTAGTCGATTTCTCGAAAGCGACTATTGACTGTCGCATAGAATTTATCGACAAGTTGGCCTGAATGTGAAATGGTTTTTATTCTTCTTTTTTAATCCCCCAATTATATAATGTTGTTTTTTTAACATTTTGTAGTGACTACGATAAATTTATGATTCTTCTGTATGGGTTTCAAGCCATTTATGCGTCTGTTTCATCTTCTAAATTAGCTGTTTACTTAACGAAACGCAATCCTACATTTAGATTATGGCATCACCCTTAATTGAGAAATTTATCAGTTTGAGCCAGCGCCTCTAATCGGACAGAGGCACACTTAATTCTGTTTTTACAGCGCATTTCCGAAAAGCGCATCGGTGTTGCCACACGTATAATGAAGATCGCAGCGCGTCTTCTTGATGTAATCGCATGTGGTTGGCGCCTAAAACGGTAATGTTCAATTTTCCGCCTCAATCCTCATGTATTTTTCAGACAGTCTACATCAGTTAAGGTAAAATTGCATGAAGAAGTAAATATTTGCGTGATGGTCTATTTTACATTTCCACGAAACTGGTGCTTTGTTAAAAGGTAACTCACAGTAGCAATGTAAATTCGGCTAAATGAATTTATGCCGAAATTTAAAGGAGACTATCGCATTGGTGAGGCCTTGTATAAAATATTTCCCTTCAGTATTCATATTGCGATTCCCCAGTAGTAGCCAGAATTATCGAGGTCTGGCATCGAATCTGGTAGCATTAGATTCTAAGTTGTGCCACACATCCTCAACACCATAGAACCTGAATTTTGTACACAAAACGAAATATATATTTACCTGTGATTTTCGTAATTAAAGCAGTATTACAACACTGGCAGACAGATCGCTTACGTTAGAAGAAGAAGGTTAGATTTTTCTCTCCATTCGTTTCAATTGATCTTCCATTATTAGAGCAACGATAAAAGCAATGGTTTTAATTGGTACAGAAAAGCACGTATCCAGGTTTTCGACAGCATTTACTAGTAGGAATGTTGATTACTTAGGCATTACCGTTAGAAAAGGATTACACATAGATATGTGTAAGATCGTGGATTGAGTTTCAGTTATTTTGAGTTGTGCTTCTCAACTCGGTTTTGTTAAGTAATTTGATTCTGACAGGTCGAGTGCACAGTTTCATGTGCTGTCACATGAGTGGTCTGATCAAAGGGCCTCCGTTTTTACGGCTTTGATGGCGCTCGAACTTCCTGAACCTTCCGTATGTAAGACTTAGTTTTACGTAACGTTGGTGTGATTACCGTAAACGAAACACCGATTAAAATCAATATAATCTCGCGTTCTTGCATGAGTCATAGCGTTACGATTAGCCACCAAATAGTACCAAAGTAAAGTTTAGCCACAATTACGATAGTTCGTTTGAGAAGTTGGCAACGACTACACACTTACGTCAGTTCAATTTTACCGATTGGAAAGCTGACATTTGTATTTTAGCCAGAATCTATATGAACTCTCTCTCTCTCTCTCTCTCTATATATATATATATATATATATATATATATATATATATATATATATATATATATCGTGGTTTAACCAGAATTTTGCATGAAATATAAAATGCAATCAACTCAATAGACTGTGACGTTTTCCTTACTGGGGTGCTCCGTTGGTGAAACTAGCACTTATGTAAGGCTGAATCGCGTCCTGGGTCATTTTGCTCAGAGCTGTTTAGGTTATCCCATACTCCACTGGATTTTTGCATTTAACTTCATTCTGTGTTATATACCAACTATGATTGACTTTTTTTTGCTCCACGAGGTCACTGTTTAGTGTCAATTTGATAATAAAGATTCAATTATCTATGATATATATGTGTAAAGACTGAACTAAGTACGTTTGTTTGCTTATTGCTAGAAATTACATGCAATACTGAGCGTAAGAGACAAGTAATAAGGCCGTGAACCATAGGTTTTTAGTTCAAATCCTAGTTACAGTAATTCTGACAACTACCAAATGATTCCGATGTGGAGGAATCCAGACTGTTGGTTAAACTGTATTTTCTATCTCATACAATGTTTACTTCATACCGAAAAAAATATGTGCATGGATAGTTATACGGTAGCCATAAATTGCTGATGCTTCACTGCCGTATAACTGAGTAACAACGAACAAAACAATTAGTTAAGTATTAAAAAAAGAAAAATGTCAAACGCAATCATTTAAAACAAAAAGTATTAACATATAGCGATTTATGAAGAGGAGTAACTTGTTCAGTTGGAGATACGTAGGAAACACACACAGAAATGCGGTATTCTTGATCACTAGGCATACCGTGAAGGCTGATTCAGTTTTATGGCTTTATATATATATATATATATATATATATATATATAAACCATCATACATGTAAAAGCATATATTTATACACATAAACTGACACAAGTCTCTCAAGTACTCATAAGATTGAAAGAAATTTAGGTTACTTATTGGTGGTTGTTTGATGAGGCATAATATCCAAACTGCGACATCTGTCGAACCCAGTCAAAGACAATACTAAATAGTCCATCTTTTATGTTCTGAATCATGCAATCATTGCTAGGCTTGGTTCTCTTTGTTTGTCATTTCTGTTTTCATTGTTAAATTCCTATTATGTGTATGAGTTGTATTTTTTGTCGTGCTATCAAAGAATTTAAACGTGTATCTATGCGAATTGCGTATGCGTTGGTTAATGCTTTCATTATTGATTACAACTAACATCTTGATCTCTATGATTTAACTACCTTTTTGGTGATAACTTTTGTGATCTTTGATAAACTACACTGCCAATCAAACTTATGGAGTAAGCATTCCATTTGGAGTTAAATTGGTACTACCAATTTATGTTGTTAACCTGCCTTATATCATCTGCTTGACAGAAACCCATCTGGACTAATATCCTGTGTCAACTTGTCCGAACCTACAGTTCCACTATTGATGAGTGTTTTTAAACAATATGTGATAACTAATCAGATTTCTTTTTTGTTTGGCTTGCTTTATACTCAATTCGTTGGTAATGTAAATTTGACATTGTTCTTATTGCAAATTTAAATAAATGTAATATTTGAGCAATCTATAAGGGTATTTTTCTTGGCTGGATTGCTTTGCTTTTTCTAATCCAGTTCCAGCACGGTTTAATTTGCATTACTTTGAAGCTGCATTGTTAGTCGCCTTCAACGGGGTGGTGGAAGCGTATGTGCTACGACGCGTATTTGGGTATTGAACAGGTAAATGGACGGCCAAGCTAACGAAAGTAAATGAAGCCGAGTTTTCTTTTTGCGCTCTAACAAGAACTTATCAATGGAGCATGAAACCACGTTATTGGGTCCTTGTTACTGAGGATAGGTTGGCTAGTAATGAAGATATTATTGATTACAAGTATTAGGTTTCACGGCACGAAGCACAAAATGTGGTGAGTCCGCGACTATTTTTATTCATCTGATGTAGTCAGCCCATTTTCCCCTTAATTTGTGTTATGCGAGTAGTGTGCAGTTATGTAATAAGTATTGCGTAACTAGTAAAACGTTAAATTAAACCGAACTGGAAAATAATCCAACGTTAGCATGAACCAAAGATATAATCTGATGTACACATTAGTTTCGTGTTTACTGGCGATTCATCATGAGCCGGTACTACGCGCTATACCCGCTATATATTTTGGTGAGAAATGTGGGACAATTGGACAGTACTATCTCATATACTAATGTGTAAACCAGCAGTATTTGGGTCAACTTCATATAATGTCCATTGGATCTTTTCTTTCGTGAATTGGAGTTCGCTCCAATGGATAGCTAAGTTTCAAAAATGTTTGAGTTCATACCCTTCCTGATACAAAATGAAAAATATTCCATCCAAGGTGTAATCTCATGTACACATGCGCTTCGTGCTCAATGGTGCCTCCCCAGTAGAAGCCGGCAACACATCCTATACAAATTATGTTCTTTATCAAGAAATATATAACAGTTGACCGGTACCCTTTCTTCATGCCGACTTTCGTTTATCCCTCTGGTCCTGTTTCAACTTCTTTGTGGTCTGGTGCACAATACTCTGAAATGTGAACTGATATCGATCTTTGATATCTTTCTGTTCCTATTTGAACTCGTTTGTTACTTGATATGCAATACCCAGTGACCATAGGAGGTCGAAATTCGTCAGTACGTGCGAAAGGATGAATGAAATGTACCTGTTGATTGTCTCAATTACGCAAACTTGGTTGGAATAATTTTCATCACTTACAAATTCAATGGATGTTAAATTGTATACATCATCAGTTCATTGCCACTTCTCCAGGAAAAGCGGTGTGTGCTCTATGTTGACAGAGTGAAGGTGGCTGGTTTGAAATTTGTTTTTAGGAGGTGCCACATAAGCCCCACCTGACGGACAGGCTAACGAAAAAGCTGAGTTAGTATATAACGGAACATTTTGTGTAGCGCAGTGGATTGTCTCCTAAGCAATTGTGTCCTAGTTCGAGTCCCGTCCACGGCAACATTTCGGAAATTTATTGACGAATTTTCAATAAGGACGAAACCAGACTAATGGATAAATTATGTTCTGATAATGAACGTAGAATTTAGGAATTCGTCAGTGCGTGAAGATCGTGAATGGTCGAAATGCATCAGGACCTGTAACTGAAAAAGTTGTGTTATGCTGTACGACAGGTGTTTATTTCAAATCGCCAAACCTGGACTCTAGTCAACTTAACCAAAATACTGGGATTCATAGAATGTCATAATATCATGCTCACGACATGTTTGCTATGATTATGATGTAGTTTATAAAAGTGTCTCAGCTCTTTGGTTTGGCCTGTGTTGACTTGATAATCGCAAAATTTCTGATTGTTTCGCTATCCATCCAATTTCGCGGCTTACCCGCTTTTATTGACGGAGGGAGGAATGAAGGTGATGTCTGGCGCCTAAAATCCAGATGATCCGTGTATATATTCTAGTTTGTCTTGGATGCAATCCATCTTGGGATGGCGGAGAAGTCGAGCATTCTAAACTTTTGGCTAAGAAAAGGTAGCCTCATTGATTTTTACAGTCCACGCAATACCGTGATTAATTTCGTAGACATGAATTCGAGGCTGTATTGGCCGTCGGGCAGTGATAAAGTTCTGTTAATTCTCTGAAGATTATTGCCGGGCGGATGGGCGATACAACGTCACTGCAGACGTCTACATTTCTAAATTTATATGCAACTATTGGATCAGTCATTTGCAGGCATCTGCAAGTTGCATTGATGAATAAATCATTTATGGAAGTATACACTGGTTATAAATCGGGTACATTCAACAAAGTTAAAAAACGTCCACATTCTTTTCGTCAGAACTCAACTCGACTACAATGTCTGACACTCCATGTTTTAAATTTTCGAAAGCATGTTGGATTACTTTGGATTAAACACATAAATTATGCATCAACAGACAGGATGCCGAAAATGTTCATTCTGAGGCACGCACACAGACACAAACAATTCACCAGTTTATATTCGAATCATGTAAGAATTGATTTTGTATATAATGCAAAAAATGCCTTTTGTGACACGCACAAACGAACGCAAACAGACACAAACAATTCAACAGGTAACTTTTAATCAAGGTTGCAATCTTGATATAAGCACCTGACCCATCATGTACATACATTTGTAAGTATAAATTAAGTATTGTATAGTGCGGATAAGACATTTCCTCCAGTAGACCGGTTTCGACCTTATTGGGAACTCATCATGTACTGGCCAGAACTTGCCGCAGACACGGCTCGAACCTGAGCACGTCTGCTTCGGATTCTGGTACTCTAACCACTGAGCCACTCTGCCGCTGGTGCAATTTTCGTTTCAATATTTAAAAAATCAACAGGTTTTTAGATTCTCCACGATTTTCATTCATTGGTAGTCTTCTTGCATTATCAATTTCGAAAAGATCCGATTGATCTCCATTTCCAAGTACGCATCGATTTCGTCTTCGTGGTGGCAAGATGCTGATTCGTCAATTTCCTCCGACGGCTTCAACATCGTTCACACTTACCACCGGAAATGAGGTGCGATCGGAACGGCATTCCCCGTTTAATCATCAGGCCTTTAACCACACACACAATCAAAATGCTCACAATAACAGATTTAGGCAAATGTGGTTACCTCGTTCCGAAACAGGTCTATTTATATTTTAATGTTTGGTTTACTAATGATTTTAAACAAAAAAAATGGTCTCAGTATCTAAAATCTAAATATGTATATGCATAGGGAACTGAAACACCCTCAAATCTATCTATATATATATATATATATATATATATATATATATATATATATATATAATATTTATTCATAGTACCCTCTTCATGTGCAAAAATAAAAATAAATTTTGTTAGATACAAGGAAACATTGTTGAAACCTCACACGTATGTTCTCCAGACGTAGCATTTAAAATAATTACTAAATGCAATAACAAAAGGGAGTTAGCCACATACAAAACTTTATGGATAAACAAATTGGAGCCGGATTTATGCAAGTAGACGAAGCATATGTAGGCATTGAGCTTGAACTGGAGAAGACGCACGCAATTGATTGGTTACTCCATGTTTACAAATTTCTATCTTGTTTTGGCTTATAAATTTATACTTAAAGAGATGTTCATTTGTAGATACTTGAGAAGAAAATGAGAAAGAGTCGGTTCTTGTATCTGATAAAATTTCTTTTTATTTTTGCACATGGAAAGGGTACTATGAATTTTATTAAGGCTCGCATTTCAAAAGAATATATATATATATATTCTGCTATTTTGAGCGTTGGTACTGTGTTTTTTGTGATAAGAAGCCTGATGATCGAGATGGAAATGCTGTTTCGAAACGTGACCAGTCAACGAAAATTAGATCGTACCTCATTTCCAGTGGTTGATATCAATGATGTTGAAGACTTCAGCGGAAAGGAACGAATTAGCATCCAACCACCAAGTAGAGGAACTCAATCCGTACTTGGAAGTAGGGATTAATGGGATCTTTGCGAAGCTAATAGTGCAAGGCTAACTACGCAAGAGTGAAAATCGTGAAATATCATAATGTCACGCTCGCACTATGCAACCATTGAAAAATTTAAATACTGTTTGTTGCGAAGAGCTAATATATATGCAAGTATGTATTAGGTTTTGCGAACCTAGTAACAAATTAGTTCAGTTGTGACCAGAAGGATAAACCAAAGGCAGCATGAACGGAAAGTATAATCTCATGCACATTCGTTTCGTGCTTACTGGCGACTCATCAGTAGGAGCCGGTATTACGCCCTTTAACCACTATATATTTGGTAGAAGAATGTGGAATAATAGGACGGTACAATCTCCTAGACGAATGTGTAAACCTGTAATAGTGAAGCTAACATAATCTGAAGTCAACGACAATACGACTTCAATGCTACCTCACACTATATAATATATATACCGAGTCTGTAAAGGATACTAACACTATGGCTATTGTGTTAGTAACTGATACCTTTTTTGAAATCGATGAGTACCGGATACTAACACTATGGTTTCCGAGTCGGTAAATGATACCAACCTGATGGATATAACTTTATGCTAAAGTTCACCCAAATTGAGAATTACAACAATTTCCGAACACCTGTTACTCCAGTTAAACCATACACTCTGGCCTTCATCGATATCAGTTATCACATTTCGCGGTAAGCATGACATCATTCAATTCAATATATTACAGTTAAATACTGTTTGTTGCGAAGAACTAATATATATGCAAGTATGTATTAGGTTTTGCGAACCTAGTAACAAATTAGTTCAGTTGTGACCAGAAGGATAAACCAAAGGCAGCATGAACGGAAAGTATAATCTCATGCACATTCGTTTCGTGCTTACTGGCGACTCATCAGTAGGAGCCGGTATTACGCCCTTTAACCACTATATATTTGGTAGAAGAATGTGGAATGTGCATGAGATTATACTTTCCGTTCATGCTGCCCTTGGTTTATCCTTCTGGTCACAACTGAACTAATTTGTTACTAGGTTCGCAAAACCTAATACATACTTGCATTGAAAAATTTCACCGGTTAATATTCAAATCACGGAGGAATTTCTTTGGTTCATTGTATTAATGGATGAGGACGTTGAATACAAGTGCTTCGGCTGCATGTAATTTTTTTGTGTTGTTTTATTTGAAATATGCCTGGAATTCGCTTGATTTGGAATGGGATTTTAAGCCAAAGTGTTCAATTAAACGATCATTGATTTGCGCAGGCGGTGATGACAATTATTTAAATCAAGTTGGCTATGTTGTTATTTAAATCAATCTAATTACCCTGACAAATGTGCGTACATAATTGGTCTGGTGTTTATATCAAGATAGCGGCCTTGATTTAAATAAATATGTTTAATTATTGCGGAAATGTTTTCCTTTTTGCCAGTTGAGTTTAGTCTAAAATACTCTAGAGCTGGATTCTTTAGCAATTGGCCAGTCCGTCCTACATAGCGCATTGAACAGCAATGGAATTTTGTATTGATATATGATGTTAGATTTACATGTATGCGTGACAGGTGTTTTTTGTATAAGTCAGCATCAGGCACCAAATAACATAAGTTTAATTTTATCTAACTGAACTTTTTTTATGTATGCACTAATTTGCATAACACGGGACCAAATGCTTCTGGTTCCAAATCCAACTCGTGACAATTCTGTCCATTGCCTACATAGGACGAAATTGGTGTAGAAGGCGAATTTCATTAGTTAGCCTGGCTATATTTGGTTTAACGCGAAAAGGTATATTTAATGAACTCTTACCATATGCTCATACATAATCGTTACCTAATGCGCTAGGATATCTGTCCTATAGTTATCTATTGTGATAGTACAGTTTGAACTTTATTTCGAGAGTGATTCCCAGGATATTTCAACTCAAGGTAGAACAAACCAAAAATCATAAGTAGGTGGATAAGTGAAAACGTCTTGCAACGTGTAGCTTCGGAGTCACAGACTATGTTTTGCAGGACAGCTAACCGAATGCACTTTAATTCTTATCCCGTTTGTCAAAAATCTGGATGCTACTGATGAGTACCAAACTAGGAGGAAACAGATTTCTTTAGATTAATTACATTTCATAACTTATATTAGTTCTAATTTATGCCGATAACAAATATTTAAGCATGAGATACTAGTATACTTTCATTTAAATTCTCTTCACAAAATGGTTTAGTATCTGCTTTGTAATAACAAATATTGGATGGCTGGAGTGGTCCTTTGAGTGTAAACGATAACTATGAGTACCCACCAGATTGAAAGATTAGTTAAAATCTTCAATGGGTATAGGTCTAAAATTGGTTCAAATGCACGTTCTCCTTAGCGCAAGTTATAAATTTTATTCTCTGGATAACCTTTTTGTGTTCAACGACTTACGTTGAACTTCAAATTCTCATTTTTTCATTGTTTAGCCGACTTGTGCCTACAGTCTTTCTTACTGCCGAATATAATTGTCACTAAACTGTGTCCGTTTCACCAAACTATGTTATGCAGTTCTGCTAGTAAATGATCCTCACTAGTAAATATAATTAACACAAGCCGTGTAAAACAAATTATTCTCATTTTCCTACACGCTAAAATTGTATTCACATATATGTGAATTTTTAAAAGTAGGTGTCACACATTGTGCAGAAGTACTTTCGCTTCATCTTATCAACTGATTTAGCGAAGAAATGGAATCAAGGAATTAGTTTTGCTTACATAGAAATAAATTTTAGACTGATTGTAGCATAGTGGAAAAGATTACTGTGTTCGTGCTATTCATACATGCAATTCATTTTCATTGGCGAACCATGCAGACAAAAGACAGTCTAAGGACGGGTTCTGCTCTGGCTCCCATTATGTTCGATATGCTTATGTACAGGCTTGAACTAAAGAACTCTGAACTATTGAATGAATTGAAACTACAAAACCGTGAAGTTAATGTTGGAAGCCGCGTGCCTACTGAAAACTGCTTAATAAATTCAGCGATTGATGTCAGAATATTCAATCCACAATTGTAGACGAGGCGAATGAAATTCTAGCTTTTCTGGATGCGTTGCTCCAACGTTGAAATGATAACACATTGTGTGTATGTCACTCGTCCATAAAAAGGTATGTTCGGCGAAACATTTACATTTCAACAGCTACTGCCCATTTACATGGGGGGGATTAGTGAAGACACTGTGCAATTGAGCGTTGCCTTTTTGCTTCTCCGACTATTTACAGGTTGAGATTTATTTGTGGGCATAATACTATTATGATTAACCGTTGCCCAACTTATATTGTAGATAAATGTAAACCTAATAACATATTAAGACCTGTAGTGCATGTTTGCAGATTTGATAAGGAACTGGTGTATATTCACCAAAAATGTAAATATGAAGAGTAAATTGAGCGCATAAGAGAATGTTTACGTTCAAACATATTGCGGCTCAGTTAGTGCTAACTAAATGTTTCATCAAACTCACTCCATCTAGTGAAAAAGACCAAATTACACAGAAACCTGCACCTAACGTTATGCACAATTGGAGTAGACAATATTATTTGGGCATATGCGAAGGAAGATTGAATTCACATTTGTCGCAATACGTACCAACTTGGTGTGCGCAAAATGAGGTATCTGTTGCAAGTACATGCAAAACTCAACATATCTTGATCTATGAAAAATGTGACAGGCCAATAAAATAACTTCAACTTTAATAAAGACTATGTGTGCAGGCATTCACCCTCTATTTGGAAGCTATTCCCTTACGTACATAAATTTGTCAGTATAAACTAAGAATTGTATAGTGTAGAAGAGGCAATTCATCCAGTAGATCGGTTTCGTCCTTATTGGGAATTCATCACGTAATGACTAGAAGTGGCCACTGATAGAGCTCGAACCTGAGCTCGTCTGCTTTGAAATCTGTTTCTCTAACTACTTTGCCAACATGTCAAAAGTCATGCTATTTTCAGTTATATACTAACTAATGCTTCTTGGTTTACCTTTTCTCTAGGTAAAGCCTATATGACATCCATTTAGATATAAATTTCCTATTAAACACCTCAAATTTATCGTTATAGAATAGAGACCACATTGTCTGGGGCCGTAGTATTAAATTAAACATTTAAGTCGAATTTACTATACAAATCTTCAAAGTAATAGTTAATATATTTATTAGTTATTTATTAATTACTTATTTAATTATAAATTGAAATATAATTTAATGTTTATCAATAATACAGAAAATTAGTCTGTACTATGCCTAGCAGTACTTGGCAAGGAGCGCTGATACGCATTAAAGTGCAGCTAGACCTAATCCATGGATATGATATCCACTTGAAATTTCTTAGTTGCAAGCCGAGTAGCCATTTAAGAGACAATTTTATTTGCACAACAATGTCATCTATTAAGTTTTTTCACAGTGGCTCATTGAGGAACAATTAACAGCACTCGTAGGTCCGTAAAATCATTATTTGTTTACATTTTCAGGTGAAAAGCTTGTCTTTTTCATAGATTGATGGACTCTTACTGGTACCGTCACCATTAAGCCGTCGAAAAGTGTACTATCCATCGAAAATGCTGTAGCATCAGGTTCTGTCAAATTTCTCACGTTTTGGAACGTCCTTTCTCGTTCCATCGCCAGGGTATTAACACAATACTAACAGAAAAACCATTTGCTAGAATTTGCTTATTTCTGTGAGTATTGTGTTAATGGCCTCATAATGAAATGAGAAAGGACGCTCTGGAACATGGTGAGAAATTCGGAAAAACTTGTTACTGCAACATTTTTGGTGTACAGTACACTTGTGGACGGCTTGCGAGTGATTGGATCATTGATAACTCATCAATCAATGAAAAAGACAAGCTGTGCACCTGAAAATGTAAAGGAATCAAGATTTTACCGACCTATGCGTAGTCATTTATTCTTACATATTTCTTGTATTACTTACAACAAAATCTGGAGCATCACCTGCACCTGTGTCTCTGATGATGCCATTCAATGAATTCATTATATGCGAATAATTAGATTCTCCGCTAAATATGTAGAATGCAAAGCACTGTGGTTGTATTGCTTCTAGAATTAAAATGAAGATAGCAAGAAAGAGCTGATAATTTGATTTCATGCCACGTACAGAGAATACAAGCCACCGTGATTGCGTTGTTTCCCTGTTTTACATAGAAATGGTAAGGAAGAACGGTTAATAAGACTACAGGTTTGAAATGAAAATTGAAAGGAAGATATTCTTGGTCACTTTCACCGTTCAAAGGCCTTGCAACCTTACGCCCCAACAGATTAGTAACCAATTTGTTTTGTTGGCACGCTTCTCTGATACTGCAAGTATGGCCGCAAAAACACATGCTGACATATTTTTATTGCATAGAACTCCATTATATATATATATATATATATATATATATAATTAGGAAGAAAGATCACATTAATAACAAAGTTGATAAAGGCCATTTATTTCGTGAATACTAATTATCTCTTATACAATCATACATATTTAGTATTTTGGGTTTTCAATGATTATGCTAGTGGTAACAAATCTGACTCGTTTTTACTTCTGTTTCTTGTTTTGGCTAGTTGGTAAGTGTGTATGCGTTTGTGTTTGCATGTAAAGGTCATTCTCGCAGTATTGCAAAGTGATGTCTGAGATCTGGTCATTATTGTTTTGATGGCTTGCGAATTAACCATTTGTGCGCATTGTTCACTGCTACATGTACGAGTGATATTTTTCCCAGTGTAGTTGATCCTTTCACCTTGTTGCGCAAATTTATAATTTCCACATGGTAACAGCGCCAATGTGGATTGCAGTGTTAAACGCTCATATTGTTTGGAAACTTCTGTAGCCGTATGCGCCTCTATTATTTCCATTCCAGTTTGTTGCCAATCCGATTGTACGTTTGTTGATTCCAGTCGAGGGCCTGTTTGTTCTTGACTGGATACTAGTAGATTGTTGTTGAATTTTGTTATTCTTGGCCAGTCGATTAAAATATCATGTTGATGAAAATTTTGAATATTAAGGTCAA